>NHQK01000115.1:0-126203 GCA_016864655.1 Phytophthora cactorum
TGTAGTATTCTGTGAGAATCTTCTTCGCGTCATTATCGGCGTTTGTCTGTTTCTTATCCATATCTTCAATCGCGCCTGACTTAACACCGTGTCTGGCTTCCACCATTGACTGATTTGAACTCCTTAATGGACTTTTCCTTCTCTCCTTAGAAAATAGTGTGATATCATCTCGACCTTTAACTAATTTCTCGAATCCTCGGAGTGTCAATCGCCAATTAACTTCCTTCGTGATTGCAGGCTTTAACGCGACCACTTTCCTTACCGAACACACTAATGGACGATCCATCGAATCCATACAAATCCATCTGGATTCTATCTACTATAAGATGATGAAATTTTTCCTGGAACTATCAGAAATGGTAGGATTTTTTTTCTTCAATCCGGCTTGCTCCAATTTACCGCGTTAGTGAAAATAGTCCATTTTAGTCTTGCCTTGGCTATTAAAATCACCAGCGGTTGAAGTAGAGACATCAACAGCAAAAAGCATCATCTAGTCGTTGCTTAGATCGATTGGAATCGTCATTTTTCGTCGGATTGGTAATACCACGCTTATGACCACTTATTGGTTTCATTAATTTCATCCGATTTAGTGGATCCTCAAGTCGCATTTTACTGATCTCATCGATTGACCTACTCTCACCATCATACAAAATCTCTGATTTTGTTTTCAGTTCTCAATCCAATCAATCGATCGGTAGCTTTTTGATTTATTTCCAGTTTTAACGTTTACTATAGAAGCTTTCTCACCGAGATAGTATTTACTACTGTCTAGACCATCCTTTCGACTTATTGGTTGGATACGTAGCGCTCCCCAGTTTAGGATTGTCAGTGAATTTCTTCTTTATCCAATTTCGTGATCGTACCTGATCGTCCCGTATCTGACCGATGAGTAGTGGTTGAAGCATCAGTGACTTGCTTAGCATCAGACACGACACTACTATCAACCAATATGAGGGCGTGCTTTCTACCCATATCTTTAGTTCGCGGTCGTGCTTCAACGTTCCTATCAGTAGTAGAGGGCGTACAAATACTGAAGCATCCTTCATCCGTGGTTCTGCATCTACAGATACATTTACCATTTGTACATTTGGTTCTACTTCTGTTGAGTACCACTTTCAGTTGATGATAACTCAGGGTTTGTTTGAGAGTTTTCATCACTCAGACTTTTTTTTTAATCCAACTCATTAGTCTAGAGTCGAATTTCCGTTTACTTGGAACTGTAGTGATGACCTTGGTTGTGTCGCTGGCCCACTGAGCGTCTGCATACATATCTCGCTTAGCGGAAGCCTTGGCGAACGCGACGTTGAGCTCGCTCAAGTAGTTCCTGTCGTTTTTTGCTCTCGTTGAGCAAGACTGCTGAAATTAGGGAACATGTTTTGAATCGTATATATTATTAGCAAACATAACAAAAATTAGTTTTCTACCAGTAGCTCGGCATTACTGAATCATGTGATGAGTAATTATACTGATGACAGAATTTGATTCCGCTCATCAGCATTGTTCAGGTAGCGATCCTTGATACAGTGGAAGGGGACTCCAAAGATCCTTTCGAGGTCTTTTTATAAAACTGATTAGCAACTGTTGAACGGAAATTTGCTACTGGGTCCAAAATCATGATTCATTTTTGATTCTGCTCACTTCTTGAATGATCCAAATCTTCCTCGAAGCTGATTTAGCTCGCGCTTTTTTAAGCAAGAAGGACACATAACTTTATATCTATGGGTATACTATATACTACCTGCTATTCTTTTTTCCTATTAACGAAACATAATTCCATTTGATATAATGACTCGAAGCAAAGAGGATGTCTCTCAAACCTGATATTAACAGCTGTGGCGAAGTCATTGTTTATTTTTGACTCCAGTACTCGTTTTCAAGGGTTGATCGACGGTTCTTATTGATTAAGCGTAGATTATCCTGAGGCTCCCAGGAGTCGGGCTCATTACCAACCCACTTCACTAAATATTTGTATTTACCAGATCGCATTTTTTGTGGTCTAAGATCTTGTCGGCTTCTAAGATATCACCCTTGTTAATCGTGGCGTCAGTTGTCTTCGTTTGCACTATTTTCAAATTGTTTGGTGATTTGTAGAGTGTATGACCATTCTTTGACCTGATTTCAACTCGGTATCCATCCATACCTACAATTGTATAGACAGCTGTGCTCCATCGTGCAGCTTCCTTGTCAAATGTTCGCTTCTTGAGACGGTAAAGGACGTTTGTACCTACTTCAAGCTCGTTTTCAATCTTTTCCGCTTCTGCTTGGTTATGGGTAAGCTCAGCTTCTATAACTTTACCTTTTGCATCGTTTGGGGTCATGCCAATCGATCGGTGAATAGTGCTATTGTAGTTTGTGATAATATCACTTACCAGCTTTTGCGTGATCCGCTTCGGAGACATTTTGGTTAGTCGCTGCTTCACGGTTCTGTTAAATCTTTCGATTTTACCCATAGTACCATGATCACCAGGCTCGTTATTAAAAAGTTCGATCTTTTTGGATTTGAAGAATTCTTGTGCCTTTGCATTCATGAACTCGCTTCCATTGTCGCTGGTGAGTATATCGACCTTATTACTACGAACAAATGCTTTCAGAGCTGCTAGCACGGTTGGAGCAGTCTTGTTTGATAAAAGCTTAGCATATCCAAGGCGAGAGTTGATGTTGATAGCCGTAAAAATTGGGCATTTCTCCCAAAACGCGAGGTCCATTTGCCATGAATTGGGGTTATGAGAAGCAATCTTGAAGCCTTCATACTTCCGCTTTTGCTCCTGAAATCGTTGAATGTCTGTCTGTGATGCAAACCACTCCTTTACAACTTTGAAAGTAATTTTGGTGTCTAACTCCTTCGCCTTCTGATACAAAGCTTGAGCACCGACATATCCCGTTTCGGGGTTATAGTATAGCTTTGTCAGTAGCTGCTCCATCGTACCTATATGTTTATTAGACAAAAATTACCCCATTGGTGTAGTTGCTTATATATCCAAAGCTACGGTCGTGATTCCATCCTCAAGTACGCGACGCTTGTCGTAATAGTAGTTCAGGGCCGTCTTAGTTTGGCTGTAGGTAATGATTGACTTCGTCTCCTTGCTTAGTCTAAACCCTTTGTTTGTACCTTGTAGTGTGATGCGATCACGCACAACAGTTTCAAAGCCATCTGGATTAAGTACATCACTGTTCCGACCACCTCCCTGCTGCACTCCTTTGGCACTAACCTTGACCTTGTAAGATTCATCTGGTAGGTAGCAGATATAGCTCTTCGAAGATAGAGATACCATAGCATCACCAGACCACTCATCCTTGAACAAACCAGGTGTGCGACGGTCAAACTTAGCGAAATCATTGTTATAGTCGCGTGGGAACCAATCATACTTATGCTGCTTGAAGTGCTCACGTAGCTCAGGCTTGATAAAGTCTTGAAACGGATTCTCACAGCTGAATGCGATATAAGCAGAGTCTGTGTCCATCTCCTGGTATTGGAAGTCCGAACGATCGAAGTAGAAGTCGATGTAGTTATAGTAGAACTGCAGCATGCGTAGTTTGGCGAGCTGATAGATGGCAATCGACAAATGAATTGGGTTCTTGTTCTTCAGCCGGCGTTGCTTCATGGTGATCTCACACGCATCATTAAGCTCCTCAAGCCCATGGAATGTGAAGTGCTCGATTTTGTTCTTAATGGCTTTGTCGCTTGACTCGTACTTGATCTGTTTATGTTTGCTCATGTCCATGCCAGATCGGCCGAAAGCGCTGTTGCCTACCAGCTTCATCATCTCAGCAATCATAGCCTTGGACTTGTCAGCATCACCCTCACGTCGAGCGTTAGAAACTGCCTCCATGAATGGAGCAAACGGTTTATGTGAATTGGCTTTGATGAAACCGTATGTCTTGGTGATCTCCATTCCATGGGCGATGTACCACTTGAGCAACGGAGCATATATAAGAATCTTTTCACCAAAATAGCTACCAATTAGCTTACGAGCTGGCTTTGCTCGGCTTTGTTTGCGCGCCTTGTTGTACTCAACATGTGCTGACCAATAACATTCTCATCGCTGCAGTCGATAAGCGTGTTCTTGAAAATAGGGGTCATCTCACTAAAGTACTCTTTGAGATGTGGTGGGGTACGAATATCACACTCGAGGAAGCCAAATATTTTGTCATTGACAATGTCACTGACGATACCAGGATACGCATCAACCGTAGTCAATCGCCCACAAGGCATTTCATTACCGAGTGCCCACAGATACAAAGCATTGGCATCGTACCCGATGATCTTCTTACAAATCTTACCACCCCGAATCTTCGTCTCGTTGCGCTTGGCATAGCGATTGAAGATAATTGAAGGACCACCAGCTATGTTAGACTTCATCTTAGCATAGATATCCTTTTCCTCCCGATCAATAGAATATACCAGTCTGTCCGAGTTGAACTCAAGCAACTTCTTATACCTAAATCCCCCGAGCGACATGTCCTTACGAGCGGTGTTGCACTTCACACAGCTGATCAAGATGTTGCCGTCGATATGGCCAAGATTATTGTTGATACGATCTGCTGAAGCGGTATCAGCGGTCAGCTGACAGTAGCATAAACCACACAGATACTTTTGCTTTTGCAGCAATGTATTCAAGTGCTCGAGTGTCATACCAAATTTTCGCTTTGCCTTAGCATCCTGAATCTTGTATCCACCCATGCGCTTAGCTGGAAATTGGAAGGCGTTAGCAGGCTTCTTATCAGGATATTGGAGATTATTGAAGCAGGTCTGATACATGACCTTCTCACTCAATCCAGGAAGGGAAACACCATCCGCAAACATATCCAGGTCGAAACGCTTGAATAGCTCACGCTGGGCTTTGATAGCCTTGATAAATGGAACTACATCGAGATTGTTGTACCAGATCAGTAGGTCCTTGATTGATTTCATATCGTGGTACTCCCACACGAACTTCACTCGTTCGTAGTCATCACCGGTGATGCTTGTTCCACGTAGCTTGCTGTCAAAAGCTGATTGCGGAGGTACTTTCGTCTCGTTGAGTACGTTGAATTCGGTAATGTACTCGTAGGGGAAGATACCCTTACCCAGACCGCAGACGCATCGATTCTTGTTATCACACTTGCAATCACCAAGGTATGTTGATAGGTATTTCGCATAGCTTGTGCCTGCTGGAACATAGTTGCTAATGTCGAGCATCTTCATGTCCGATGTGGCGATGCACATGTAGCTTGGGTTCTTAATAACCGATTTGATGTTTTCCGTACCAATGGTAGCGAACAAGTCTGCCTTGATTAGGTTGATATCGTACCGTCCTGAGTTAAAGCCAAGGACTGGTACCTGATCCAGAGCTTGCTTGATCTTACCGTAGTCCGACCGCTTTTTACCAAAGCCGAGCTTGCTGTGGAAATCAAAGAAGCTGGCAAAATCTCCAGATCGGATCCAAGCATCAACATCCTGTGTCTTGTACGTATTGCCGAACAAAACACCTGGGATCTCCATACCTGTCAAACCTTGTGCGTCGATAATCTTACGAAGCAAGGGCTTGTACTTGGAGACATTGTATTGCTGAATCTTCGCTCCAACATCACTGATGTATTGGAACATATCCTTGAGCAATTCCTTTGGATCATCATTTACGAAGCAATGTACCTCCTCCGTCAAGCTGTCGGCTATCGAGACAGATACAGGGATGTGCTCGTTTGTGAAGACAGTATTCTCCCCGTGTTGAGTCGCCGTAGGCTTAAGAATGGCCTCAAAGTCATACACAATGAAATGGTCGATATATTGATCGATTTTCTTGATAGAGTACTTTGTCAGTAACGAATGGATTGTATTCGAAGCTGGGCGATAGATAGTTGGCTCTTCAGGGAACGATTCAATATTTACGAGCTCACACTGGTTCTTCTTATGGTTTCGAAGCTTGTCAGAGCTAACAAATATCATCTCACACTTGGAGCATTGGTATTTGCACTGGAACATATCGATATTCTTGATGTAGAGAGCATGGTTCTCGTGAGATAGAATATTGATAGCATCGTACTCCTTGTCTGAACGTCGGATGCATTCAACCTTACCCGTTTCTACATCCATAGTAAATACATTGATGTTTAACTGAAAGCAGTCCTCGAGTTCATCGAACTGAAGAATGTCGATTGGTTTGAAACTGCGAAAGAGGCTGCGAGTATAGTTGATATCCTTGTACGAGCAGTACTGCTTGAATGCTTGCTTTACCGGAGATTGGACTCTACGCGGATCTTTTTTGGAGTCCTCTTGCTTGTGGTAGGCGATGCAGTGAAAGACACACTTGTTGTTAGTCTTAAGAAAATTGATTACACTCTTGTTATTGCGGATAACCTTTGGAATGACAGCTTCACTATCACCCAGTGCGTGTTCACGCTTGTAGATGAAGATCTTGAATCCAGTGATTGCCTTTACGAGGTATCCAGACTTGGGGTAGTTGAGCTTGTCAGCTAATTCCATCGAGCGAATTTCTGAGATGACCTTCTTGCGTATATCAGCCTTGCTATTGATAGCATTATGGGAGTTGAACACCGAGGTGTTGCTTAAATTCGGGTGGAAGTAGCGGGTCTCGCTGTCATCGGTCCGACTGACGAGATCGTATCCAAGCGCGATATTAATCTTGAAAGCAGACTTCTGACTCGCAAGTACGTTCTCGAGCTTGTCGTAAAATTCAGCAGGCTGAATTCCTTCGTATAGGTGAGACTCGACATGTTTGCCGTGGTAGAAGCGATAATTCCGGTCAGCCTTGTAGTCAGGAGACGTGTGCTTCTTGAGATTATCGAAACCAACATTGTACTGCTTAGCTACCAGCTTCATATTTTTGGGGTGGGAGATGTTGCTGACAAATACCATCTTTCCCGTACGACCGCGTACCTTGACACGATAGCTACTGCTCCATTTGATAGGTTGAATATTCAATCTCTTTAGACCTTCGAGCTCGTATGCAAACATGTTGTCTATATATGTGTGGCTATATTATTCTCGTAGATTTGACTTTATAATTAATGGATCTTGTATCAGGATCGACTTTATATCATAGCCTTATAGAAAAAATCTGAAATTAATTAATTCAAATATTTGGCGTGTGAGGTTTAAACCAGTTATAATACCCAACAGCGCTATCAGTGCCTATATTGGACTTGACTTTTTACCTGAGAAAAAAATTAATTAATTAGTTAAGTTCGGTTTCGTTGTTGGGTTCGACTTCACCTTCACTAAGTTCGGTTTTGGGCTTTCGCTTGCGGGCTCGAATCTGCTCTCTATTCTTGTCGTCGTAGCTCTTTTGATTCGACAAGCGAGCGTCGCGTGTGCGCTGATAGTAGCGCTTCTGTGCTGCTTTAATGCGCTCTTTGTTAGCGAGATATTGCTCGGGTGAGTACGCCATCTTATATATTACTAAATTTATATTTATCAGGAATAAAAATAAATATTACTACGAATTGCGGCAAAATATCTTGGGATCATTGACTATCAAGAAAAGAAGCGGACGTGTGAGTTTTGGTTGTCAGACAAGGACCGTAACTGTCGCAATGACATCAATCCAGCAATCAAGAAGTTCATTTACACGAAAGGGTCCAGTACGTGCAGATGAAGCTTACGCCAATGGAGGCCAAGACGATGGAGATATTTCGTGAATGGGATATGACCGAACAGGTCTATCGCGATTTACTTAACAGTGCATCAATTTCACCGAGAGATTTCATAAGAAGATGAAAACTTAAGTTCATTTACGACCAATTCTTTTGTTGCTTGATATCCCTGTGAAGTGTCACTAGACAGGTCCGGGATGTACCACAAGCAAAGCTAATGTTGCATTGAATCGCTATGACGGACTTCCGGAAGTGCTCAAATTGCTACTAAATAGCAATTTCATTTTCTCTTCCAGTGCGAACCCTTCTGACGAGAAGTCATCGAAGTTATATTCGTCCGGCACCCATCCCTGGGTAATCGCCCTTGTCCTGGCCAACTGCGCTTGATGGTACAAACAGCGCCTGAAAGGACGTAGTGTTGATCCGCTTGGAAACCGAAGTGTCTTGCCATCCAACTCGCCAAATGTTGTGAGCACATTGAACTGCGGCGCATTTGGAGCATAGATTGGACTCGTACTTGTCCTCCAATGTGTTGGTAGGGATCCACATCCAAGCTCGTCCCATTGCTGTTGGGTCAACCTGTCCACGAGCAGATGCGCCTTGATGTCTGAATTAAACATCTTTAGAGTGAACTGATCGCGCTTGTCGACAAGAAACGAAATGTCGAGATCATCGAAGGCGCTTTCGATCGGTTTGAACAACAGCAATCCATTTCTCACATCGTCAATATCCGCGATTTGCACAAAGTGACCTTTGAGATGATCGTGTTCTCGTCGGAAAATGTGTGATGCGATCACAACAGAGCTCGGTAGAGCAACATTCATCACCATGCACAGCAACATGGAGTCGCCGTTCTGGTTTATCCCGCAATCACATTTGTATTTCTTCACCAATTGCTTCTTCAGCTTTTGAGTTCTCGAAGCCGTTGTACTGGGAACGTTCAGGAAAATGTGTTGAAACAATGTGGCCGCAATTACTGCGTATGGAGAGGATGTCTTCTCCTCGGGCGGAACCACCACCAGCACGTGGATTTGCTTCGACTTTGGAGCGCGCTTGCGCCGTTTGGTCATTTTGTTTGCTATCAACACGTCCTCAATTGTCCAAGTAGCCTTCATCTTTTCGCCATCGATCACCTTTTGAAGGTCTTGATGCGTCTTTCCTTCTTCCAACTCCAGCGCAGCAGGATCGTCGTCCGGCAGCCACGCGTCGCCCTTCTTCGCCAGGAAGAGCTGCAGGTTTTTCGGAGCGACATTCTTTAGAGTTGGGTCGTCCAAGTTCCCCTCCTTGATCGCTATCTTCAAGTCTCCCACCGTATCGCTCTCGTCGATGTTCACGGGGAACGCATTTCCCGCCGCACCAACGATCGCACAGAATAGCTTCACCATCTTTCCTCGAGCCGGCGGCTTCTGGAATGATGAAGAAGGAAGGGAGGAATTCCCGTTCGTATTTAAGCGGAAATGAAGGCGTGTCACATAGACTTCCAACCAATGGTGAGAGGCCACGTTGTCGCGTGGTTGAATGGCAGAAAAAACTGCCGGCGTAATGTGCTGCGCTCAACAAGGTTAGCATGATTTTCACTTCGAATGAATGCCTCCTTTGCATGTAATCCCAATGTTGCTATGTGCGGTGCTTGGAGGTGTGGAGTAGACCTCCTTCGCACCAGGTGTTATTAGCGGTGTTGTAGTCGATTTCAACAGATTGTGATCAGGAAGGTTTAGCCCTACTCTCGCTTGTAAATTACGGGAAGAAAAAAAAACTGCCGCTCAAATGTGCCGCAACCTACTACTGATAATTCCATAAACTGAACTCATCTCAAAGACCACGTTTCTCAGTTGGAGCAGTACGACTGGTACGTACTCATTTCGTTCAAGCACGGTCAGTTGGGTCAACTTCCGAATCTCCTCCATGCAGTTTTCTTTGCTCGGAAAGACAGACCAAGCTCGACTTTTGCTGCTTTTGCAGTCTCGCCTATCAATGGAAGCGGGACTTTTACTGTTCGTTTGGGCGGTTCCGTTTTCAGCGATCTTTTCTTCTTCTGGTCAGCCTGAGGCACGGAAACACATTCTGTCAATATTTGGTGCAACTTCATTGCAAAACTTTGCAGTCCACATACTGCCTTCATCCCAGCGATGACTGTGTCCAATCTATTCTTAAATCCACACTCCATCTTCTGTGTCTTGTCCATAATTTCCATCAAAATCGGACTGGGACGGTCTGCTGATCCATTGTCCAACTTGTCCATCGCATGGCGGATTTGGCGAACGCAGCCGAGACGTCGTTTACCGCTCGGTTGATCGGCAAGATTTCCTCCTTCAAGATGTCATTATAGCTGTCTCGGAGGGGACCGACCTCACAACCAGGGTTTTGTAGTAGTCCACAAGATACTACTAATAGTATTGCTATTGGTACTAGTAGTAGTAGTAGTAGTACTTCTACTATAGCACTCATGAAATGCCATTAGCAGAGCTATAGTAGTTAGTAGTTTGAAAAACTGGAGATAGTAGTGCTATGTGTACTAATTGAACTACTACTCGAGCCCATTGGAATCTTGGAAAATCGCACGCTACTGCCTTCTACCTCGCGCATTCTCCACAATTCTGGATTTGCCGTGCATCATGCGGTGTACATGATCAACTACTGCTGGTAAGACGTGCGGGGGGGCGTCTCACACGTTTGAGGCCGTGAGGTTCATCGTCTATGCAGTAAACAGCTGTGTTCCACTGGGTCTTTGGTAAGGACACAAACCTCTTGAACAGGTGGGAGGCTTTACTGAAATGCTCCGATTTTAATACGAAATAGGAGCAGGTTTTGCACTTATGTGGTAGATGAGTTGCTGGGATATCTGGTCAACTGTGAGGAAGTAGCGAAGCACCAGGTCTCCGACGCTGAGGAGTGTGAAAACCAAGCTCAACACGACACAGGCCGGAAAACTTGCAAATGAGCGAGGGAGGTTCATCGAGCGAATATGCCCGCAAGTTTGTGTATGCCCCTGGTTTGCCGAGTCTGAGCAGAAGGTGTTCTCGTCGGTCACAGGTCTGGTTGGGCCGTTGCTCCTTCCAGGAAAGGTATTCTCGATGCGTTCCCTCCTAATGCGTCCTCTGCGTCCTAGCACGGGTACGAACGGGTTGAATTGCAGCTATTTCTGCGTCAGGATCCCCAGCCCACGAAGGAGAGCAAGCACTAGATTATGTAGCCATTTACATTGTGCTAGTAGTGCTATTTGTAGTACTATGAGTAGTGATACTGCTAACGCCTTCGAGCAAACTACAAAGATATTACTAGCTTGTATTTTGAAGAGTCCAATATGCATATCATTTTCACTACTATTCAAAATTCCAACTACTACCGAAGGCTCCGTAACCGTTGAGATGGAATGTAACTGGTTTACATACGGGTCCGTTTGGTGCCCGACGTTGTCAATCTTACTAAGCTTATACGTAACTAAGCTTCTACGTGTAGAGCTCAGAGAGGTCAACCTTGAACGACACACCTGCGTATTTTGGCTGCCAGATGAGCTTCCAAACAATCAAAATTCACATGTCAGCCCGAACTGTAGCCATTCTCTTGACATGGCTACATTCAAAAGGTTACCTTTTTGGACCGACCAATCGTTTCCTTCCGTTGCAGTCACTTAACTTGTGTAACAATGGAAGCGCTGTGCGAACGGGTCTTGGCGCTTGTGCCTCCCGAGGAACTCCAAACAGCTTCGAATCTCGTACTGCAGGAAGAGTTCTTAGCGGTGGACGAAGCTGCTAACGACGTGCTGTCAGCTTTCGCAAAGTTGGAGGAGGTACGGAGTGCCGTCTCTAAGCTGGAACAGGATTGCGCATCAGGTAGAGGAAGCTGCTCCAGTCTGCTCGCAACGATAGAGAGCACAATCGCCGTACAACGTCAATTGGAGAAAAGATTGCGAAAGATAGCAGCGAACGCATCTGTGGTACGTCTTCGATGCTTTCTTTGGCTCTGTCCAGCGTTGGTGCTGAGCTACGTTCGTGAAATCATCCAGAATGTTACGTTAGATGAGAGGAAACGAAAGAGGAAGCACGAAGACGACAACCAACATTTCAAGAAATCTTCTATTGGATCTACAGATTCAGTGGCAGCTACTCAGAATGGCGAGGGACCCAAGTCGGAGGCTCAAGTTGAAGCCAGTGACCATCCGTTGTTACAGCTCGAGACGAAGGATTTGAGTCCGACTCCACGGGTGAGCGAGTCCAAGAGAAGCTTACATGCACGTAATGAAGTAGATGCAACCACGCGCAGACGGAAGATGGAAGTCAAGCCACCGAGATATTACATGGACCGCGTGAAAGAAGTCGACGCACTGCCACCAAAAGAGCGAATACTATGCATTCCTTACTTGCTTCGGGAATTGACCGTGTCCCTGGCTGAAGATAATAGCTACGGTCAGCGCTTTCGATTCACTAGCTATCTGAAAGATATGCTTCGCTGGATCACGCAGACGTCAGGGCAGCGGGAACAGCTTGATATGTTCCTAGACTTCACCGAGAGCGTGAAATCTTTTGCGGCCAAACTCCCAGATTCTGCTCAGACAGTCGGTTTTGTGAGGTACGCAAAAATGTGGTGAAACCTTATTATGGAGTGATTTTTGGAGAGGACTAAGCACTGCGTGGTCCGCTATGATACCAGACTTACTGTTCAGCTTACTGATGTGGTGCATGGCAAGCCGGGAGGGGTGAGCAAGTCCAGGCCTCGAAGGCCAAGACGTAGCTGACTAAACAACTTGTACACGCGAAATAGAGAAGTGACTAGATTCGAGTACTTCATGATTGAAGCTCAAGTGCCAACGACTAGCGACATAGTAGTGCATTCATTAGGCGTTACCATGTACTTACAGTGTTGTTACTGGCTAAACTGATGTTTGGAGTGTATGGTGGGGTTAATCTTGCAGATATGCCAGGCCAATCGGCCACGTCAGCAAGATGGAACTGCCGAGTAACAGCGTACCCACCCAACGCAGGATCGTTTGCGAGTTTGGTGGGTAAGCTTGTTCAATACATTCGCGGACAACCTCGCCTAGACGTTGAGTCTCGTGAATGTTTTCTTCAAGCTTGCCACGACTCCATCGCGTCTGTAAAAGAATGTCTTTATCCCGCTCCAACTGATCTTCTTCTTCCGTATCTGACTCACTGTACTGACGTCTGCCAGCACGGTGATGAAAAGAAGTCAATAGCACTTGGAATATGTCGTCGCCTTCTACGGCATCCTCTTCCTGGATATCTTCAGTGTCGTTGAGATACACGAGCTGTTCGGCCACGGACTTGTAGAAAACCTGGTCTCCTGGGCTACTGCATGATCTCGCCTTCCAAGAAGCGGGACGTAGATTCTTCTCTTCCAGGTGTCCACGAAGCAGCGGTGAATAGTGGTGTCCGCTCATTATCTGCGCTCAATTTCTTCTTAACTTCTGATTGAAAGCTGGAGCTGGGACACGGCAGCTTCTCTTACCATCACTCCTCTATCTACTTGACCATCGATGCCTTCAATCGAGTCGAGTCGTTTAATGGCCTTCTTATTAAGTGCCACCTTAGCAATGCGCGGTTCACATATCTGCACTTGCCTTGCTTAGCTCATCCCATTCTTCACTACTTTGCTTCGGCCAGGATGAAATTCGGCGTGTTCACGGTTCTGCTCGTCAGTGCGCTTGCCATCGCTTCTGCTCAAGACCCCAATACTGTGGGAGGACAAGCTGGTAGCGTAGTGTCGGACCCTAATGTCCCCACTACTACTGAGCCAACCACTACCACCCCACCGACTGCCGCTCCCGCTGGAGTCAACGCTGCCGCTCCAGCCCCACCAGCATTCGCTGCACCGCAAGCTCCGTGGGATGCCAACCCAGCTCCGATGACGGACATCAGTGGCAGTGCCAGCTTCGGAAGCGCTGGGGATATTGAGACTCCTCTGACCAAGAAACCCAAGAGAATCACCAACTCGCCATCAAGCACGCCGACTCCGACCGAAGACTCGAGTGCCTCCTCGACGACTGGCGCGTGGGCCATTGCGGGGCTGGCCCTGGGACTTGTTGCGATGCTTTGATAGCGAAGATACGCACGCATGATCCCCACGACCCGACAAGCGCGTGGTTGGATTTTCCTAGTCAGTTCCGTAGCTTGAAGATGGTCGATAAGGCCTGCATAATCGTCACACCGGCTAATCTCGACGCGCGATTTTCGTGTTTGATCGTTCACAGCTGGCTACTTTTTTCCCCTATCGAAATCAGAGATCCGCCTTGCAAAGCTACACGGATGAAGACCTTTTGAAAAATGCCAATGCATGGATTGAGGGCCATTTTTGGTTTACGGGGTACTTGTGCTAGGTAGTATTTTGTTATCGATGTCACCAGTGCCGCGTGAACAGTCAGCCTGGTGGGGGCTCGAGTGCCGTGAGACTCTCACTCGTGCTGCAGTGTGTGAGTGAGTCAAACGTGGCGGCAAGTCAGCGCACTTGGCCGTGTTGTGCCTTCGTGATAGATGCGCCACGAGCCGCCTGTCATGAAAAATTAGCCACCGCTCGATACTGTAGTCGTAAGTTGTGTGGACGACCGCCGCCAGCCGGTGGGCTCCACGGCGCACGAATGCCGAAAGAGTCTTCCGGAGACAGCTCGCGATTTGTAAGCACGCGGCCGGCAATGGCAGGCCCACTGGGCCGCCCAGCATAGAGGGCGACAACCGGACATTTCATTGAGGCGTCCTATTTCTCAAGTTTACGAACGGATGTGTGTTCGCGAGCGCTGTGCGTGTAAAGCACGTTGTTGCCAAGCTGTTGCCATGACATGGAAGCCATGGTACATGGATCATTGGCGCGCTCCGTTCGGTGTGCTCGGTTCGGCCACTGATGAGTGTCGCAGTGTCCACAATGTCCACATCGAGGCGTAAGGGCTTGTCTTGCACTTTCGACAGCTCGTCAACTTGAAGCTGGCAGCGCTCTATTCGGAGCAAAATCTCACTTGTTCAGACTTGTTTTCACTAAGCCATCTTTCCAATAAGCGCACTATTGGCCCAAAGCACCAGCTTTCAACTCCACGATAACCCGGTGGCGATGGTGGATGCGGGAACAAAAGACGTTCGCTTGTTGGTCGGTCGCACATGTAGAAGAAGCACCATGCGGTAGGCTCGAGTCTCGGTAGCAGCTGGAAAGATATCCGAGCTGAAATTCGCCCGGCTGGCAACTCCTCATTCTCACTTTTGCCAGCAACTGCCAAGCAGCTTACTACTCCACCACCTCCACCCCACTCTCCATCAAGTATCATGAAGGTCTTCGGCTTCCTCGCTGCTGCTCTTGTCATCGCCGTCGCTGCCGGCCAGGGCGCCGACACTGCTGCCTCGACTGCCTCGTCGGCCGCTGCCACTACGGCCACCACCTCGGCCGCTTCCTCGACCGCTTCGTCGGCCGCCACGGACGCTGCTGCTACAACCGCCCCCGCGGCCGCGACTGGTTCGGCCGCTGCCGGCTCGGCTGTGAGCGGCACCGTCGGCACGACCTCGGGCTCGTCGGACGCTGCGACCACCACGTCCGGCTCCAGCGACACCACCACCACGACCTCTGGCTCGTCGGACGCCACGACCTCGGGCTCCACGGCTTCGTCGGAGGCTTCCGCCTCGGCTTCGGGCTCGTCTGGCGCCGCCTCGGTGGCTGCTGGCAGTGTCGCCGCTATGACCGCCGTCGTCGTCACCTACTTCCTGTAGACGCCTGGAGTTGTAACGCTGCAAATGCAGTTCCGCGCGACGTGCTCGTCGCTTGAATAGAGTTTTTGACACACACAAAAACTAGCGGCGGGCACGTAGTCTCCTGCATGTTCGAGGAGCACTTAGTGCTTCCTCCAGTAACGATAAAAATACAAAAATACTTGAAAAATGACTTCCGTGGTGCTTTCGTTTTTTTAAGGCTTTCCTTCTCTTGCTATTCTTTTCAGTAACAGAAAAAAATAGCAGAACATTTCCTAATTTCGATCTCATGCGCCTTAATTTCGATGTTTAGACCACCGATGGTATAATCAGATCCAGTCTGAGTCTGAAAAAAGCCGATCTTTAAGATAAATTCTGAGAATTATCAGACTCAGACAGGATCTGATTATACCTTCGGTGGTCGCAATCCAGTCTGAGTCTGATAATTCTCAGCTTTTATCTGAACGATCGGCTTTTTCTCAGACCGGATCTGATTATACATGGGTAAGAAAATAATAACTCAATAAATATATTGCCGCTCAAATTAAATTTTGAATATTTTGAAAGGGTTCATTAAATTAACCCCAAATTTGTAGTAGTAGTGTAGGCTGCGGGTTCCTTGGTATGAAAACAATAGCCAAATATATCAAGTGGTGGGTAAAACGATGAATGCCTATTAATGCTGAACACGCTGATGCATTTTACGTGATGAAAACAAGCGTGTTGTATTTGCACTAGAGCTTTTGAGCCTTTGAATGTCGCCATTACTCTCGAGTCGAGAGTCTCGACCAAATATACTCCAAATGTACGGAATAGCGGATTTTTCTAGTTCTTGGTGAGAGTATTAATATTTATATTGCATGTACCAACACAATGCCATCATTTTTGCACTACTAGCTTGTTGCTACCAGGCAGAGTTTCACCAATTGCTTTTCTGATGTGAGGTGGTATCCTTTTACTACTTTCTACTACTGTAGTACTATCGTGCAAAGCGTGGAGGAATATGGTGTTCTCCTTGATCGTTTTTTTGTATGAAAGTCATGACAAGCTGCAATCGAGGCATACCGGGCAAAAGGCTGAGCATGTCGGAAGCGCAGCCCAGGAGTGTTAAATTGTCGTGTCTGAGAGTTAAAAGTGCTTTATTTCTGGTGTGAAGCCGTAGCTAAGATAATTTTTCGAAACTTCTCTTTCAAAAGAATTCTCGGATGGAAGATAAGTCGGTGGTCTAAGAGAGGAGTACCGAGGACGCCGAATACCGGTTAAGTCTGAGCCTGGGGTTGAAGAGCGACCAGTACGACGAGTGTTGGCCAAGCGCTTCGATCATTCATAGTCTGGGTAATGAACTCTTGTGTTGTATCCAAACACCAAGCGTGCATTTTGCTAAAAGAATGTGGTAAATCTTGGGACTTCTAAGCTTAGGAAAGCCTCAAGTTGCCACAAATTCCTTGTTTCCCATTCACTTTGACGGTCGCTGTAGATGCGATGCGCACTCCAGTCCTTCGGCTCCAGCCAACTTGGCGAGCAAGCAAAGAGGTGACGTCAGTTTAGGGATGCTTCAACCTTGGTTTCACAAACAAAGTGGCAAAGACGGTACCATATCTCCAACCCTTATAGTCTCTTTATCTTGATAAAACCCAAGTCAAAACGTTTAATGACGAAGTCTGAGCTCATTTTGAAATTTGGCTCTCCACAAGTAAAACCTGCTATAACAATTTGTTTTTCTTGGCATCTGGAGAACAGACACGTTGCGCAACTTGCATCCTCGGTTGAGCACCGTAGTCCACAATCAGCAACCTTCACGCAACAGCAGCAACTTCTCCACGTCTTCCAGCAACCAATACTGCACCACCACAACGATCTTCAGTCTCTAAAATCTCCCTGAAGGTCTCGATGCTATCGTCTCTCGCCCGCCGCTCGCAGCCCGTGGCGCCCGCCATGACGCGCGCCAGCTCGTCGCTCATGTCGGACGTGCACGGCACCACGCACGGCAAGAAACACTGGAAGAATAAGCCGCTGTTCCGTCGCGGGGGCGACAAGCGGTTCCGGAACGGTCAGGAGGCCGCGGACATGCTGACGGACGAGGTGATTCGTCGTGATCCCAACCAGGTACGAACCCCCCTCATGGCTCAAAATGTAGCCCTGCGTTGCTTCTTTCCAACGCGCCGTTGACCGCCTCCAACCGCTCTTTACAGGCCGAGTACTCCCAAGCCGTGCAGAACTTTGTCAATTCCGTCGTCCCTGTGTTCGACCGCTACCCAAAGTACGCGTGGGTCATGAAGACACTCATGGAGCCCGAGCGTCTCATCCAGTTCCGTGTCCCATGGATCGATGATGAGGGCAGTAGCCGCGTTAACCGTGGCTTCCGTGTGCAGTTCTCGAGTGCTTTGGGTCCGTACATGGGCGGTCTGCGTTTCCACCCAGAGACGACCCATGGAACGGCCAAGTTCCTGGGCTTCGAGACCATCTTCCGCAATGCACTGGCCGGCCCATACGGCGGTGCACACGGTGGCTCGGACTTTAACCCCATGGACAAGAGCGAGTCAGAGATCATGCGCTTCTGCCAGAGTTACATGACCGAATTGGCCAACTACATTGGCCCCCACACCGACGTCCCCACTGCGGGTGTCGGTGTCGGTCCGCAGGAGATCGGATACATGTTCGGACAGTACAAGCGACTGCGCCAACTGCACCCTGGAGGCACGGAAGGAATTCTGAGTGGCGGTGCTTACCACTACCCACAAGTCACGGGCTACGGCGTCGCGCACTTTGCGAACCGTATCCTTGAGACTCGTGGAGAGACACTTAAGGGTAAACGTTGCCTGATCTCCGGTAGTGGCACGGTGGCACTCAATGTTGCGCAGAAGTTGCTGGATCTTGGAGCTATCCCGATTGGTATGAGCGACAACTTCGGCTTTGTGATTGAGGACCAGGGCTTCTCGAGCAAGAGTCTGGAGGAGCTTAAGCGTATCAAGGAGGAGCGTAACGCTCGTCTGGGCGCCTACATCATGTCGTCCACTACGGCCAACTACCATCCGAGCGAGGAAGGCCGTCTGTGGGAGACGCCCTGCGACTACGCCTTCCCGTGTGCCATTCAGAACGACGTGGACGCCGACGCCGTGCGTCTGCTGGTCAAGAACGGCTGCAAGGGAATCTTTGAGGGTGCCAACTTCCCCTCCACGGATGAGGCCATTAGTCTCATTAAGCAGCACGGTCTGGCTTTTGGTCCTAACAAGGCTTCCAACGGTGGCCAATTCGCGCTGATTACCAAAAGTCTGGGTGCGACGACGCAGCTGTCGGATGACGAGGTGGACAAGATCGTTAAAGGTACGTTTTTGGTTCAGATTTGGTGGCTTTTAGAAGACGCTAACTCGTTGTGTTTTGTACAGATTACATGTACAAGCTTCATGACCGTGTGGCGGCTTCTGCGGAGGAGTTCAACGCTGCGGGTGACCTCCACGTGGGTGCGAACATCACGGCGTTCATGAGCGTGGCCGCCGCCATGTTCCGCCAGGGCGTGGTGTAAGTGAGCTGGATATGTATCCAACAGCGAAAGGAGAAGAGAAGGAGAGAGGAAGACACGCGTGCGCTTGCAAAAAGTTTAGCGTGCGAGTGCGTTGTACTCCCTCAATACAACTGAGTTTTGCTTTCCATTCGTCACAGTTTGTGCTGGTAAGGCAGAAGTAGCAGAAGAGCGCAGCAAGAGGACAGTGGATGCAGACGCCACCATAGTGACAGGCGAAAGATCCGAGTGAAAAATCGTCACTCGATTCAGCAGACTACCTCTGACGTGGAGAGTAATTGAGTAACCAGATCCTGACGACATCAGGCCACGTTGATGTGTCAAAGGTATCAGTTCACCCTTTCCGTCCAGTGGGAAGTTCAGCCAAGTTGATGACCAGGCGCGGAGAGGATTGCGCACGAAACGACACGAGAACTGTGAACGTGCTGACGTTTCACCAATCGGTTCCAGGCTCAATTTGGTTCTCGGTTGCAATGGTGCAGAGATAGAATCTCGCACTTTTAGCGATGCCGGTGTCGCGAGTATTCTGGTGTCTGGGGCGCCCAATAATACTCGCTGCGGTGTCAAGTATATCGCCATCGCAGCTAACGAACTGGAGCTGGGCGTGAAAAGTATCACCAGCGGATTTGATTCGTTGCGTTGGTTGGAAATCAGTGGCCGTTGGAAAACGGAATCAACTGTACGCAGTGTCGTCAAGGTCCACCCGGTGCCTCTTGACCCCTGCAGCGGCAGAAGAGGGTTGTGCCATCCGAGCTGTTTCACTTGGATTCCTCCGCCCTTCCCACCCGATTCTTCATTTTGCATCGCTCCTCCTGCAAGCCGAACGACGTCCAGCGCGTACATTTATCGTGGAGTTTGAGCTTCGTTACTATCTACCAGTCCACCGAATTCTTACCGCACGCAATGCAGATCACACAACTCGCAGCTTTGGTGCTGATCGTTTGGAGCAGTTTTGTCCCAGCCACAGCTTCGGCTGCATCAAGTTCCTGCGACCGCGTAGCACTCGGATCACAGTCAGCGACCAAGTGGACTGTCCGCTGCATCAATGAGAAAACTGCTACTGCGTCTTCGGCGTACTTTGATCCTCTATTGGTGAACAACTTTTACGTGGACAGTGGAGCGTCTGTTGTTGCATCTGCATCAGACCTGAAGCTCTCGTCCACTTTCTCCGAAGTCGGTGCACTCGTATCTCCCTCAGTTACAGCTTTTTCGCTGCTGGCAGCTTCGGGATTCACGCCGGACACCCCCGTGAACATCGTATCCACAGCTTTTGCTGAGCTCTCCGCTCTCCAAACTCTGTAAGTTTCCCTCAAAATTGTTGTCAATTCTGTATTTTTTCGAAGTACTCGACACGCTAACCTGGATTTCATTTATTATCAGACATTTGCAGGGGGTTCCACTTGCTGACAGTGATCTCCACTTGGTGCTGCCAGCATCCATTCAGAAAATGTACGTCCAGCATAGACTACACGAATATTGTTGGTATTTTTTTCTGACACTTGAAAATTGTGTTTGGCTAACAGTTCAATCATGGGTTGCGGACTCAGCAACTTTTCTTTCGATTTTGCAGATAGCTCCGCGATGGTAGATTCTGGCATTTCCTTGATGTAAGCTTGGTATTGGCTGCTCTTAGGTGGACGAATTTTTGCTAACGCGTGGGCTGTGTATTCCAGCGATCTTCGTCAAAACAAGCTTGATAAAATTCCAGATTTAATTTACGATTTACCAAGTGGAGTGTCTACTATTGATCTACGAAACAACACAATGGATATATCGACCGAGACTTCTGCTCACAAGAAGCAGCTGAGTGAGTGGATTGATGCCGAGATACTATACATCGACAGTGACTTACTTGCGGGGTTGGATTTTTCGAACCAAGAAGAGAGAAACTCGGTTGTGGGCACTGCGAAAGCTGCTAACAACAGCACAGAATCGGCTAATATCCCTTTGTCGGCGTCGTCTGGAAGCGAGGAGAACGTCACCACCGTCAAAGAAAATACCAACGAGAACGTGCTTCCCCTCACCATTCTCTCCGTCGCCATTCCTGCCGCACTGGCTGTGGCTATCACGCTAGTTTTTGTCGTTCGCAAGCGTCGACGAATACAAGAGCGAGACACGGATGGGATTCTGGAGCTTCCTCATCCTTTCGACAAGTCCACACGTGAACGATCCGAGACTTCGGGACACTTTACTGCGATCGAGAGTGAACTTTCTCGGAGTCAAATGTCAACTGCGGGCCACCAAGATATCGAAGACCGTGACTCGTGCTTTATAGTACCGATGTCTCCTAGAGATTCAGAGCAACCTCGTCAATCCTCATTTTTTGCTGCGAGCTACGTCAACTTGAAATCTCCTCAAGTCTTTCCAAAGTTCACTAGGAAGAGACAAATTTCAAGACGTGAAAATGGCGATAGCAACCACTCGCTAGAGCTACTCAGCACTTACAGTACGGCGAGTGCGACTCCAGCTCAAGTCCGAATTGCTGCCAGAAACGCTCTTCGATCAGCACTAGAGACGTTATTAACGACCAAAAACAACGATGCTGGACAAACGTTGCTGACTGTGAACGCCTGTCAGTACTCGTTCAACGCAGAGGCTCAAATCGAGGAGACTCCACTGGCGTTTTTCGTCGACTGTCGGCTTGCAACCTCGGAGGATTCAGCTGATCCTACTCCACTTGGGCAGCTTGTGCTCAAGGTTTTCATCGAAGAAGACGCGGATCTTGCAGGACGCGAGAGCTACGCACTGTCGTGTCTACAGAAGGATGATTTCTCTCGAGCTTTCGCTCCTCGGTTACTCGATGATGCACTGGAATACGAACTTAACGTCGGCTCTGTCAAGTTAAGTTGCTGCATCTTGGTGCTGGATAAGCCTGACTGCACTACGCTACGTGCACATATCGAGGCTTCTCGTGAGCCTATGGAGCAACAAATCTCTCGTGTGGTGACTGCAGTGCACGCTCTTCACACGCGAGGCCTCGTACATGGAGCTCTTGACACTGACAGCCTTGCAGCGTGTGCACCGGACGGACGTTTGAAGTTCTGGGGTCTTGAACATGCCTCGAGAGCAGGACACAAAGTCCCCTGTCCAGATACGGACCTTATTAGCGCTTGTCAAGCGGAATGTGTTGCACCAGAGCTGGCTACTCCTGCGTTAGAGGAGATACCGAGCTCTCGTACGTCACCCTCACTGGATATCTGGAGTCTCGGAGTGATAACTCTCAAGATGTACGCGTCTGGACGCCAACTGGAAGAGTTCAAGGGCTGCACAACGCCTCATGATGTGTTTGAATGCCTTACCGCTGCTGATATCAATGGAGAACTACCAAACGCTTGCTTTTTCGAGCGATCTATTACTCAATTCGTACCGAACGATGACATGAAAGACCTATTGCGTCACTGTTTAAACCGGGTTTCAACATCGAGACCTTCAATCGAGTCCATTTCTAAGCACACAGCGTTTGAGCGCAAGGAGCGCGAGGTGTCACGACTGACAACAGTCACGTCTCGGATGCTCTCGGCGATAATTGAAGAGAAGGAGCTGTTTTTTTCGTGCGATTCGAACACAATTCTGCTATCTGGAGAGCCAGAACGTGATCAAGTATCGGAGCAACTCGAAGAGGAACTCTCGCGTCCTTGTGTCGTCTCTCCTGAGCCTTTGCCGCCGAGTTTGTGGCTCTTTCTACCACCTACGGAGCTCGAAATCGACTTGACACAACGCGCCAGTTTCTTCTCGGAAGATCAGTGGGTTTCTAAGCTCAAGCGTCTTCAGCAACAACGTGCAGAAGAACTGCGTTTTCCCCTCGTCTTTATGTGCGAGTCGTGTGAATCTGGCGCTGCTATCCCGTGCAGTATCGCTACTACTACAAAGTATGGAGTGAGTGTATCGTCCTCGTTATTGTCACTAGTGATGCCGCTTGTACGCGAAACGATGCTGTTCCTTGAGGCGCGTACGATCCTGTCCAATGGACTAAGCGTTGGAGAGGCAAGTGGACTCACGGGGCCTCAGCAATGGGAAGAACTACGAACGTTTTACAGCGCGATGGAACGTATGGAACTCGCCACTGTAAACCCAGTAAATGAGGTCGAACTGGCGCCAATGGAGCAGCAATTAAAGTCTCGAGACCAGGTAAAAGCGCAGGAAGTGCTCGACAAACTCACGGACCTCATTTTCAGCGAGGACAAGCGCGAATACGTCCGGAATTTGCTGGATGCTTTGGTTAGTGATGAAGACCTTGTGGCGGGTGCTGAGCGCAGTAGCTGGGCAGCATTACGCCGCTGTGATGTAAATGGTGAGAGTACGGGAAAACTGAGCCGTACGCGTTGGCTGTGCAGTCACCACGCACCACAAGACAGTTAATGTGTAGCTATCATGAATCAAATACAAAGACCAGTCTGCTGTCAATCTGAAAAACTGCTCACAATTGTTTTTGATTTAAAATCTACGAGAAGAAAAAAATCACAAGATTTCGCCAGATTTGGTCCCTCGTTACTTCGAAGAGGTTTCATTTGGCTGACGCAGGAGAGGGGCGTCGTTCTATTCTTGATTCCTGGATCGCAGCCAAATGACGAAGAAGATGACCGGAGGAGATGCTTCCTCTCCAAGCCAGGAGGAGCATTCTGCCGACGTCGTTGAAGCGTCTGTAAAACCAGGTGCAGTAGCACTCTTGGTGAGCCAAACGGACGATGTTGCGAGTTTGGATGACCACAAAAGTCTCCAAGATGCCTTCTCTTCGAAACCCGAAAAACCCAAATCCCCACGACCATCTGTAAGGAATTCCTTATCACCCAAAAACTCCTGGACGGGATCGCTGCAAGATTTTGCACCGCATGTCGTGAATATTGTAGCCACTGAGGTAGCCACCTTTTACGACGTGTTCGGCGTGCTTGGTGTACCGATGATCATTATGTTCGTGGTCTCAGCCGCCTGGACTTTTATGATGGCGGCTATTCAAATTCACGCGGATAGCATGGCCAACGCGATCATGAACACGACGGAATTCGACAACGGAGAGTTCTGGCTGCTCCCAAAGCCTGAAAACTCAATTATCGTGTCGTCCGTGGTCCTGTTGACGATTTTCGGTATCGGCTACACTGCTCTTGCAGTCACGATGATGTTTTTCTACCGTGCTGGAGCCCCGAAGGAAGATCTAAACTTCGATAACATTTCTGAAGAAGTGGTCGAGAAGCAAATCGAACCGAAAGGGAATTTCGTTCAACGCCTAATTGTATGGATTCGAGAATTACCTGCGGATATTCGAGAGCACTATTTCGTAAGCACATTATTTTGTAAACTCAATTGTTGCTGTGCAAGTCTAAGTGTTGTGGTTATGTCCTTATCTATTGCAGACGGCAGCTCTGGACCTTCCCAAGCTCGTTTTCCAGACGCTCACACTGGCAACTTACCTCCGAAAAGGCTTCCCAACTGCAATCATTTATTATTATTCAGTCTTGTTACTCTGCAATTGGCTTGTAGCATGTTATCGAAGCCAGCGCTACGTGGCGGACCCCGATCTCATTATCGCTCGACTGTACTACACGTAAGTCCTATTTGCTCTACTAAGTATTTCTTACGCATGGCTCATATTTTTTGTTTTACTTTTTGGCTAGCTATGATTTGTTCTTTGCCGTGTTCGCTCCACTCGTGGTGCTGATTTACTACGTCGACACGTTCGATTTCGATCGGGCCGCGTTCCAAACGAAGATGGAAACACTTGGTGTCGGATCTTTCGACACGGTGGCTCGCATATTTGGAGATCCCTCACAAATTTCAAGTTTCTGCAGTGCCTTCCACTACTTGCAATTCTCAGCGGGCTCAACGCTTTTCTACAAATCGGCGTTGAATATATTATCGCTGTACAAGTGGCGAAAGATCATAATGACATTGATTCACAACCACCACGAACGACAGACTGAGCGGAAGAGGAAAGCGTCTGTAAAACCAGTTCCACGAGAGTCCCAAACGGGGATTATCAAGGCCTACCTCACGAAGAGGCTTTCGGGTACAATCTCAAGGCCAAAATTCGTACAGCACTTTATTCCCAAGCTGTTTCTTTCGCTCAGTTTCCTGGTTGCGGGCATCTGCATGTTCGTGTATTCAGTCGGAGCTGTGCAGTCAACGAAGGCTTTGTGCAACAAGTACGATAAGTGCGTCCTTGCAAGCTACCAATGGAATTATGGAGAGAAACATTGCACTTGTTTGGTATTTGCTGACCGTCATATCGCACCAGCGATGTACGCCGAATGGACGAATCCTGTTGACACTACGACTGACCTGGCAGAGCTAGCAATAGCAGGAGAGCTCCGAATTGTCCAGATTATTAACCGTGCTGTTCCAGAATTACCAGAAGAGCTGAAGAACTGCGACCACCTGGAACAATTGATACTAGCCTACACCAAAACAGAGCAACTTCCAGAATGGGTATCGGAATTCTCCCACCTGGAGTTTTTGTAAGTATCGATGATTAGAATCTAGAACTTGCTTTAAAAAAATCTAACTTTCGTTTATTAACGTGAACTAACAGACACATCGAGGGAGACTACACAAGCAGAAGACTTCAAACTATGTCGGAGGGCATTTTTGACACCATGTCAAAACTTGCATTCCTCCATCTAGGTGTTCATCCAGATCTAGAGCAATTACCGTCGCTATCGTCGCTGAAAAACTTGCGATACTTGGCATTGGCAGTCATGGATTCCCTCAAGGAACTGCCGAGTTTCGAGGGGCTTTCGGACGCCACCGACCTGCACATCGAGCACCTACCACGCGTCGCGACGCTACCATCGGTTCAACCTCTCAAAAGTATGCAATACTTTATACTTGCGTCACGGATCTCCATTTGCTGCAATGGATTTTTAACGGGGACTTGTAACATGACGGAGGGCCAATGTTTGCCAATTACAGGGGAGAAATACCCTCTAACATGCACGGATGAGCGAATTTCGGCAGAAGACAACGCTACCCTTGCATCTTTCGGAGGTGTTGTCTGTCCCCCTTCTGATACCCCATTTAGTCATGAAAAGGCCGCACCAACCAAGCATTCGACAGACGAGCTGTGCAATGGCGTCAAGTACAGACATTGTAAGCTCAATGGAATGGATGGAATGTGCTACAACACTCGAATGATGGTCATCAACTGTTCTACCTCATCGAGATATATTGCTATGCGTAAGCTACAAATTCAACGGGGCGTGGGGGAACCATGCGACCCAGTTGAAGAAGCCTGGCTTGGCTGCACTAACGCAACCTCAACTTAAACGGACATCACTAAACTCAAATAAATGCATTCGTAGTTATCCGCCTAACTCAACCTCCAGTAGATAGTTTTCAGCGAAGTTGGCGCTTTCTTGCTTTTTTCGTCGTCGTCAGGTCCAGATCGGGGCAGATCGATTGAAGGTGCCGCTGAACAGTGATGTTTTCTCCTTTCATGTTGATTTCGCATATGGGAATATCCGGGGTTGTCACGAATTGCTTGATGCCGATTTGGCAGAAAAGCTGTTTGCACACGTGCTTCTGGAACTGGCCAGTGGGGGGATGCTGGAACGGGTAGACTTGGTAGGAGCTGAGAACGTTGCAGATGCCGAGGTTTGTCTCAATGAAACGAGATTTGAAAATCTTATCGATTTTGTCGAACTGCTTTGTGTTGCACGATGAAAAAGCCAAGATGCCAGCAGCTGTCATAGCTATCAGCAGCAGCAGATACAGGAGTCTGGCAAGCGGCATTCGTCGTCTTGGTTGGATTTAACTTGAGCAGCTCAATGGCAATTGAAGAATGAGGGATATGGGATACACGTCGTGGCCATAAGAAGGATAGGGGGAGGGCTTGCATCATCACTTTTGTAGTGTTCGAATTCTTGCATACGTGGTAGAACACCTAGTAACGCTGGGTGTTGGACGAAGGCATCGAATTGTACCAGTAATGGAACCTATATACCTTTAGGTGATAAGACCTAATTAGGTACATGTAGATCCATGAACATCCTTCGGCGCAAGGTTTACCTGAGAAACGGTACGAATCTTCATAGGCTTGCAGCTTTTACATCGGCATCCTGTACATGTACTAAACTGGCCATATCCCTTAGACGAAGATGGTGGGTCGTTAATGTGAAGAAGTTGCAGAAACTAATACTACAAGTATTATCTTCAGTTAAAGCCAATCTCAGTACAACTTGCTGTAATTCTTGAGGTTAATTAGTGCCTCAAATCCAGCGCTCCCACTCCCGCTGCGAAGCCCTTCGACCAGTAGGGCAAAAAGAAGTAGTAGGCCGAAAAAAAACGAACAGGCGGCGAGGACTCCGATTAACTTTTATGTCTCCTCAGAAGTGGATTGGTCCCTGGACAGGTAGGTATGAATGCACTTTTCTGATGATTTTGTTCCTTGGGAGCTTTTTGCAAAGATTCAACAAGTTTGGGGTGGTTCTTTAGAGACTCGAGCCTTTTCATCATCGTGGGGTTTTCTTGGACACTCCCGAGATTCTTCATAATCGCTGGATTGTTCTTCAGATGCTCCAACTTCCTTGATAAACGATGGGTTCTTTTGCAAGGTTGCCGAATTCTTGGGTTTCCACCGAAATAGTCTTTTCAACGAGCCAAGTCCCCGAGCTTCGTCTTCCTCGTCGTCGCCAGACTTTTCATATGCGTGAGCTCTCGTATTGCTACTCCGTAGGTTCGGATAGGCGTTGGCACCTTGAAACCTCGCGTGACTTGAGTCGGATTCCACGACTACCCCTTAATTGTGTCCTTGGCATGCGCGAAGTCACTGTAGCAACCAAAGACGTTGAATAGAACCAGTACCAAGAAGAAACTTAGGCGCATTCTGCCTGTTGCTTCTTCACGAGATTGGTTTGTCGAAAGCAATTTGAGATGTGAGACAGCAGACTTTTCGGCGTCAGTCAGGTGCTTTGCACACAGTTTGTGTAGTGTGCCGGATAATAAACAGGTTACACAAACGTACTGGTGTTTATTGCTTTTAAGTATCTTAAAACTATGAGTACTAGTTAGAATACAGCGGTTGTCTTTTTCAAAGTTTCTAAACATATTAAAACAAAATCTTTTGTAATTACACTTTTATTGTTTAAATTTGTAGTAGTGTGTTTATTTTGCAAGTTGCGACTTGCACGGCGTTCCTCTTGGCTGAGTCGTCTGTATCGCTTGGAGTACATGTTGTACTACATATATGATTCGTGTGACGAGAGGAATATGAGCAAGAATCTGTTAGTGTTTCTTATAAATATTCGGTGAATTCAGAAGCGAACGATCCGCATGGACTACATTTCCACCGAGTCCACGAACTAAACATGCGGTGCGCGGACTAAACAACTTTAAAGTTCTAGAACTAAATTTGCGGCGCGTTTGATTTACTCGTTACTTCGAAGTTTGAACTACGTGTTATATCCTAGACGTCTTTGTTTACACCTTTGCCCGGCCAACGTTGGGTTATCCCACAATCAAAGTTGGCACCTTTTATTTTAGATAGTCGGATAAAAGATAAACACAGTCACTAACTCAACCGAAGCTGTCTAATCCATAATCAAGTTGGCTGATGTCTTAAGTGCGCGGGAAAATCATTGGCTGCCATGACTGCAGAGATTTTCCCGCGCATCTTGAGACTGCCAAGGGCGCCGCGCAGGCATCTCTTTCCCCAACTTGCCCAGCAGATCCCAGATGCCTTCCCAGCTCCGTCTCAAGCGCCATACCCAGAAGAACGCCGCGGCGTCCTAGACGCGTACTCCTCGGGTGGTGACTGGCGCGCCATCACCCGCTACAACGGGTTTCCTCGGACCACCGCCGAGTACCTTGTGGGTCACGGTCGTGCCGAGGGCCTTCCCCGAGGTGGTGCCCGAGCCAATAAGGTCACCCCAGAGATCAAGGGAGTGCTAGAGTCGTGGATGAACGAGTGCTGCACGTTCCCGCTCCGTACTCTGTAGAACTTGGTGGTGGAGGACTTCAACGTGAAGTTGACGCAGACAACTATCTCCCGCCACCTGATCGACATGCTGTGCACGATCAAGCAGGTGCGCGTCGAGCCGACCACGTGCAACAATAAGGTGAACAAGGAGAAGAGGAAGGAGTTCGCCGAGGCGCTCATTTGCCACACCGACTAGGGCGACTTGGTCGTCTGCTTCGACGAAACGAACTACAACTTGTACACCAAGCGCACTCGCGGCAGAGCCAAGAAGGGAAAGCGCGCAATCGAGAAGCTGCCGCCTTCGAAAGGCGCCAACCTGCAGATTCAGTGCACAGTGTCGTCGGCGTTTGGGGTGGTCGCGTACCGCACCCACCGCGGCAGCATCAAAATGCAGACGAACACCGATTTCGTAGAGGGGTTGTACAAGGTGATCAAGGAGTCGGACGTGTACAAGGACGGATACACAGACAAGAAGATTGTCGTTGTGTTCGACAACGCACCCGCCCATTCCCAAACCGAATCGCTCGTGACGAAACGGGACGATCTCGTCCTGCTGAGGCTGGGGCCGTACAGCCCCATGTGCAACCCTTCTTCAGTTCTCTAAAGGCTCACATCAAGGACTACCTGGCCCTGATGCGGGATGAGATGAACAACCCGTTCCTCACCATGAACGGCGAGCCCATCTCAAAGACGGTCGCATGCAATTGCTTGAGCGAGCTGCGCACGTTTGCATGACCAAGATCGCCCAGCGGATGGTGCAGAAAATGGAGCTGCACGCCTCTAAGTTTGTCAGTGCGGCGGTTCGCATGGAGGATATGGTGTATGGAGCGTAGTTGCGAAACACCAACAAGGGACACGAAGAGCCAAACCAGGCCCTAAGCACTAGTGAATTCCGTAATACAACTTTGATTATGGATTAGACAGATTTGGTTGAGCTAGTGACTGTGTTTATCTTTTATCCGACTATCTAAAATAAAAGGTGCCAACTTTGATTCTTCGACGTATCATTGTAGTAGCGGCAGCCAGCAATGCTTTTGTGCTGCTGAATGTAATCTGTAACGCTTTTAAGCGCGATTAAAATCGCACTCTATAGAGCTTCAAGGAGGCCCCATTACATGTATACTGAGTTATATACTACTGCGTATATCGGCTGTAGTTCATGTCTTGAGCACTCTTTCATTCGCGATCAAGATGCGGTACATGTACCGGCACCACGAAGTCACCACCCTGGATGTAGGCGTAAAATCAGTTAGAAGTAGATTCGTTCCGCTTGCTCAGATAATCCTGGTGCCGAACAAGATAAGAGGGTTACGCCCACCGTTGTATCTCCACCTTGTGATACAGGTACGTATTCTCCAGAAGGTAGCTCAATTACTGGTAAAATACGCAGATTCACCGGAGGTGTTAGGTGTTCTACCACGTATGCAATAATGATGCAAGCCCCCCCCCCCCCCCCTCCCATCCTCCGTTTACTTCTTACGGCCGCCATTCATTCCTCATTATTCAATTGGTTGGCATCGAACTGCTACATCAAACCAGACGAAGAATGCCGTTTGCCAGATTCCAGTACCTGCTGCTCCTGATAACTGTGGCGGTTGCGGGTTCCTCAGCCACTCTACCGTCGTGCAACGAAACGGACTTTGGCAACATCGAGTACTGTCGTATCTCCTCTAGATACAGATTTCAGCATCTGCAACATTCGCACCGCCTATCCAGTGTACCCGTTCAAACCGGCCCCCACCGGCGAGTTCCAGAAGAAGGTCTGCGAGCAACGATTCTGCCAACTCGGATTGCAGGAATTCTTCAAGAACCAGTACATTCCCCAGTGCAATATCAACGTCAACGGAGCGGAAATCACTGTTCGTGCGCACCTTCAATCGATCTGCCCCGATTTGTCGATGGAGTGAGAAAAAAAGAAAAGCAAAGGAAAAACTTCGGTATCCCGATTTGAGGTTGATTTAGGGGGGGTAACTAAGAATACATTGGTTAAGTTTCTTACTACAGTAGAATCTTAACCGTTAATTTTAAGTCGAGATTTAGCTACTGTAGTGCAGCCAAGCTATTCTGCATCGTAAGGTATCCATAGATAACATGCTGGCTTCATATGGAGTTCCTCGAGTTGCCTACTTTCTCTCTGTACAAAACGAGAAAAATGGAGAACAGCTATTGAGAGAAAAACGCAATGCACACATATCATTGAGCTTTTAGATAATCTGCAGCAACGGGTCCTTCTTCGGAGGCTCCTCCTTGCCCTTGATGCTAATGATTCGTCGGCCGAAGAGGCTGAAGTGGTAGCCAGACTCAAAGCGGTCCATGGGGTTCGTGCGGACAAACAGCAGAACCACCAGTCCAGCCACGATAATGATGAAGATGTCGTTCACTGTCGAAATGTACGCTTCACTGATGGACACTCCGGCCTCGATATTGCTACCGTACGCGTTGTTAAACGTGATACCACCCACAACACCACCGATTGACCACGCCGTCAGGATCAGTCCGTGCATCGCTCCAATGTTGAATGCACCGAACATATCGGTCAGGAAGGCCGGGATGGTACCAAAACCGCCACCGTAGCTTGCGGTTAACACAAAAATCTCCGCCACAAACGCCGTGTACTCGTTGTTCCGAATGAGCATCGGTGTGGTGCCCACAATCACCACCTGGAGGATCAGAGTCGTGTAGAAGACGCACTTGCGCGCGAACGCGTGCTCGATGTTAAAGTTGCGAGCCACGAGATCCGAGGACAGCGAGAAGAAGAGTCGACCGAAGCAGTTGAACACGCCGTTGATCGACACAATGTCTGCAGCCTCGTCGCCCGTTCTACCGAAGATATCCGTGCACATGTTCGACAGCTTGGACAGCACCACCAGACCGTAGATCTGGTTTGCAAAGAACATCACGTACATGCACAGAAAGTCTGGAGTCTTGATGGCGTCGATCAACGTCAGCTTGCGCACTTGAGCGTTGGTGCTGATGATGAAGTCGATGTCGTTCTCGGACGCCGCAGACTCGTAGCGGTGCTTGGACGTGACGTGTTCAGCGTTCTCTGTAGCCATTTCCGGTTCGTCCACCACTTCACCGTGCATGTTTAACCCGCCAACTGTGAACTCCAAGTGAGGCGTGCGCAGTACGATAGCACAGAGGTACATTGTTCCAGCCATAGCACACCCGACAACCAGGAACGTGGAGGACACGCCGACAGCTTCAATACAAGGACGGTAGACTTTCGCCCACACCACAGCTCCTGCACCATATCCGGCGACAGCGAACCCTGCAGCTGTACCTCGGTAGTCGGGGAACCATTTCTGTAGTGCTGATACTGGAGCAATGTAGCAGAGACCCATACCAAAGCCACAGAACAGACCATACCCGACGTAGACTGCTGCAATTGCCTTGTGAGCAACACCAATGGTCACAATGGCGTGACCGAGAAGGAACGACGACGTGCCGAGCACTACACCGTAGCGAGGACCATTGCGCTCAATCCAGGGACCCATGATAGCAGTGGTAGTACCGAAGATGCCAACTGCGATGTAGAACGCATTTACAGCGCGGCCTGCTTTGGGGTCGTTGTACACATGGGTATCGATAGGTTTGTTGAAAACAGACCACGAGTACAGCGAACCGATGCAGAATTGAACCAGAAAACTCGCGAAGAAAAGGTACCAACGCGAGAATCGCAGGCAATGCGAGGAGTAATACCGGTCCTTGCCCAGGTAGAAGGTGAAGAGCCATTCCTCAGCATCGTACTGCTCCGGGGAGCACTGCTTTCTTGGCACAGTCCAGTGGTAGGCGATTTTCGCCTGAGCCGCTTGAACGCAGGTCTTGTTGGTCTCTCCCTTCATTGCCATCTTCAGCAACTTGGTCGTTTGGAGACGGTGAGAGCTTTAAAAGCTAATAGACCAGCAGTCGACTCGAACCTTCGTCAGGAGCTCGCCGATTGAGGAATGAGAAAGCCTCCAATTTGAACTGGTCCTCTCTCACGGAAGAGATGAAGGCGGGGCGTTGCACAAACGGATGTTTGTTTATTTTTGCAGATGGCAAGGCAAAATGTAAAGCGGGGCTGTAGAGAGTAAAATGGGAAACACATTGTGATCAGAAGAAATCTTGTCCAGGAGTGTAAAAATTCCTCTCCACGAAAAAAAAACTAATGGTTGTTAAAATGGATGGATTTCGAGCAGCTTTTACGAGTTCCGGGTTACTTTGTCAACGAGGTTCTCTTGGTTCTTGTCCAAGCACCGAAGGTTCAACGGCACTACTGTATTAATACCAGACTTAAAACCAGCCGAATTTGCAGTGATGGTGCGAGTCGTTAAGCAATGCGCAGCTGGGTGCTCGTGGGAGGGCAGACGTGTGGGTAGCCAAGAGACTTCCACAAGTGCATGCCCAGCCTCAGATTCTGGATCACGTGTTGTCATCGACTTTACCGCCTCAAGTTTGTGCTGTGTCACTATGATCAAAGGTAAACATCGTCAAAAGTTCAAGTGTCATCGTGAATTACTACTTATCTGTGAATGAAATGAACTACATGTACACTACGATGATCTCCCACTCGAAAGAATTCATTGTCTGATCCCATTCGCGCCGACCTTACGCCGCGTCCAGCAGCGGTTCTTCCCTCTTCGGTTCTTGCTTGCCCTTGATACTTACAATGCGTCTGCCGAAGATGCTGAGGTGGTAACCAGGTTCAAAGCGATCTGCAGCGTTCGTGCGCACGAAGAAGAGCACCACGAAGCCGATGATAAGAATGACGAAGATTCGGCGGACCGTGTACGTGTAGGCCTCGTGGATCTCCCAGCCATCGGCGATCTGGTCGCCGTACGTGTGGTTAAACGAGATACCACCCACAACTCCACCGATAGACCACGCAGTTAAGATCAGCCCGTGCATCGCACCAATGTTAAACGCGCCGAACATATCTGTTAGGAACGCCGGAATGGTACCAAAGCCACCACCGTAACTGGCCGTGAGGATGAACACTTCGGCCACAAACGCAGTGTAATTACTGTTCTCCATGAGGATCGGAATCGTGCCCAAGATGATCGCCTGCGATGCCAGTGCGTAGAAGTACAGACACTTGCGCGCGAACGCGTGTTCCACGTTAAACTTACGCACGAAGATGTCCGACATGAGCGGGAACATCAAGCGTCCGCAGCAGTTAAACACGCCGTTAACAGATACGATATCTGAAGCTTGGTCAGCGGTCTTGTTGAAGATATCCGTGCACATACTCGAGAGTTTGGAGAGCACAATGAGCCCGTAGAGTTGGTTAGCGAAGAACATGATGTACATGCACAAGAAGTCCGGGGTCTTAATGGCGTCAATAAGAGTGAGTTTGCGCACCAGCGTGTTGGTAGCCGTCGTAGGCTCCACGATCTCCTGGACATCACGTGCGGTCGGTGTCGTGATGGATTCGTATTCATGCGATGATAGCACACTGACCTTCTCGCCGCGGTGAATGAGTTCGTCGGCTTCATCCACTGCCTCTCCGTGGATATTAAGGCCACTGACTACGAACTCGTGGTGCGGAGAGCGGAGTATAATTGCACAGATGTACATGGCGAAAGCCATCACGCAGCCGATGAGGATGAAGGTTGAAGAGAGACCCACCGCGTCAATGCACGGGAGATAGACCTTAGCCCACACGACGGATCCAGCGCCATAGCCGCCCACTGCGAAGCCTGCAGCTGTGCCACGGTAGTCGGGGAACCACTTTTGCAGCGCCGAGACGGGCGATATGTAGCACAGACCCATGCCGAAGCCGCAGAAGATGCCGTAGCCGATGTAAATGGCTGCGATCGCCTTGTAGTGCACACCGATGGCCACAATGATGTTGCCAATGAGGAACGACGTCGTGCCGAGCATCACGCCGGCGCGTGGACCGTGACGCTCGATCCACGGGCCCATAATGGCTGTAGTGGTGCCGAAGACTCCTACGGCGATGTAGAAGGCATTGACGGCCCGTCCGGCCGTGTTGTCGTCGTACACGTGCAGGTCAATTGGCTTATTGAAGACCGACCACGAGTAGAGAGAACCGATGCAGAATTGCACCAGGAAACTCGCGAAGAAGAGGTACCACCGCGAAAAGGGCAGATACGGCAGCGAAAAGTAGCGGTTCTTGCCCAGATAGCACGTGATGAGCCACGCCTCGGCTGCGTCCTGCTCGGCCGTGCGGTGTTTGGGCGGGACGGTCCAGTGGCCGGCGACCGCGTCCTTCGTGGACCGCAGACACGTCTTCTTCGGGGTCGTTGGGTCGACAGTGGCAGGATCTTCCACGCCCATAGTGACAGTGACGGTGGCTCCTTGCGATGGAGTGAAGCTTGACTTGCGGGGCAGCGAGCCAGTTGAGGAATGAGCAGAGTGTGGCAAGAAGGAGTTGGCAGCCGAAGGCTCATGGTGTTGGGCATTTGTCAAGGACGAAGGCTTGAGATTTTTTTTGCTTCCTCGCAACAGACTTCAACATGCCACCAACTTCAACGATGGCAAAAAGCGATATAAAGTTGCGTTTCCGGCGATGGCGATGGATTTGCGAACTGGAATCGACTGGGTTTTGTATGGGTGACTGATCCGTGGTAAGAGTCTTACTAAGGAGATTAATCCGAGTTGAGGACAAGTGTCGTGCAGAGACCACCAAGACGCATGGGGAGGCTGCTGGGCTTTGATCATGCAGCGCTGGCAATGGCAACTTCAGAAAAGGGGAACAGGAGCCTGCCCAGACTGGGCAGCCCAGTAGCTTCACTTCTCTACGAAAAATATGAAGTCTCCCAGTTAAACAAACAAGTGTGGGATCTGCTGGTCGCCTTTTTTGCCCTTTGCGTCTGTGTACGTTCGCGGCGAGGAGATAGACGTGTCAACACGAGCCTTGCGTGTCGAACGATGGCGAGCCCACTAGGCGGCGATATCAGAGACGGCAACGCTCGCCGAGCCCAACACGTTTCGGTCCAGGTTTTTTATCCTTGGACAACGGTCAGCAGCGTTGACAAGGAGCGGCGGCTTCGCTTTTCTCGTGGCCTTTTGAGCATCGTGTTCCAGTCTGGAATCCCGACGAATAAACGCGAGTGCCATCGAAAAAGCAAAACCCAAAGCAAGGTCCATCGTCGTTTTCCGGTCGTCTTCATTGAGCGCAATATGATCGGCTGAGCTATCTACGACTTCGCTGTCTCTATTGTACATGTACATGTAGTGTCATCCCCGTTAATACAGGTAATGCCTTTAACAAACCCAAGCTGTTTCCGGTGGAACAGGGCCTGCTCACGCTCGCCATGGTTTAGCGTTAGTGATCATGGTCATCGCGCCAAACGCAAGGCTTTAAGCCATCGTTGACCGAAATGTGTCAATGGAAATGCTCATAAGAGGAAACGCAAGATGCTGAGCGCTATCCTCGCTCCCCGTTTAACACCCATGCGGCTCACAGCGCCGGCACGGCACCGCTTTGCTACACCACCGAGAAGCCGCCGTCGCGATGGCCACCATTACAACGCCGTGGCGGGCGAAGTCATCGATGCTGCGTGGTTGCGAGCACATCATCCTAACAAACACCGCACTCTGGACGCAGCAATACTCCGTGACTTCGCCACAAGTTCCTCGAGCACGGCGTTAGATCGGTGGTGTGAGTCCCAAAAACTGTGGCTGCCGGTCTCTCAGGGCACCTTGAACCTGATGACAAGACCGCCCAAGAGAAGAGACATAGGGGGACAAGAGACTCGGCATATTTCTACAGCTGAAGACAACTTCAACCTGTAGCTTCAGACTGCATAGTCAATCGATCAATTTATTAACCTGTCGATAGTTTTTTCTTCTCTTTCTTCAGCTACATATACTACACGAATACTCACACATTCTTACACCTCACTTTGCAGTAGACCCTCCTTGTTCGCCGTCGTGTCCTTGGGTTTAATGCTGATCACACGCTTGCCGAACAAACTGTAGTGGTAGCCCTTGTCGAACCGGTCGCGCGGGTTCGTACGCACCATGAAGATGAAGAGTCCCGTGATACACACCACGATAAGAATCTTATAGATACTGTCCACGTACGCGTCCACAGGCGTGGTGCCGTTCTTGATGGCCTCGTTGTATTTGGCGTTGAAGGTCAGACCACCGGCCACGCCGCCCAGCGACCACGCCGTGAGGATAAAGCCGTGCATGGCGCCGATGTTGAACGCGCCGAACATGTCTGTCAAAAAGCACGGGATCGTGCCGAAGCCGCCGCCGTACGACAGCGTCAGCAGGAACACCAGCACCACGAACGCCGAGTAGCTCTCGTCACGGATCAGCGTCGGGAAGATGGCAATGATTGTGATCTGCGAGACCAGTCCATAGTAGAAGAGGCACTTGCGAGCGAAAGCATGCTCGACGTTGAATTTGCGCACGATCACATCCGAAATGAGCGGGAACAGCAGGCGCCCGACGCAGTTAAAGACGCCGTTAATGGAGACGATGTCAGCGCCTTGGCTGGCCGTCTTTCCGAAGAGCGTAGTGCACATGGTCGAGAGCTTGGACAACACGATGAGGCCGTAGAGCTGGTTGCCGAAGAACATAATGTACAGGAATACGAAGTCGGGCGACGTGATGGCCTGGATCAGCGTCATCTTCTTCACTTGAGAGTTGGTATTCTGCGCGTTCGGGTCCACCATCGCTTCCACCTCGCGGGATGTGGGAGTCATGATGGATTCGTACTCGTGCGACGACATTACGCTCAACTTTTCGCCGCGCTGGAACGACTCCTGGGCCTCACGGACAGCCTCGCCGTGCATGTTCAGGCCACCAACGTGGAAGTCGAAGTGCGGGTTGCGCAGACACACAGCGCAGCAGAAGAGGATGAACGCCATGACGCAGCCGATGACGATGAACAGGTCCGGTACGCTGGTCGCGTCGATAATGGGCAGGTAGGCTTTGCCCCACACCACGGAACCGGCACCGTAGCCGCCCACAGCGAAGCCGGCAGCGGCGCCGCGGTAGTCCGGGAACCACTTCTGAAGCGCCGACACGGGCGAAATGTAGCACAGACCACTGCCGAAGCCACAGAACAGGCCGTAGCCGACGTAGAGACCTACGATCGACTCGGCGTGCAGCGAGATGCAGCTGATGACACACCCGATAAAGAAGGAAATTGCACCGAGCACCACACCGGCGCGTGGGCCGTTGCGTTCGATCCACGGACCCATGATGGCGGTCGAAGTGCCGAACACGCCGACGGCGATGTAGAAGGCGTTGACCGCCATACCTTTCGTCTTGTCGCCGTAGATGAGCTGGTCGATGGGGTTGTTGAGCACCGACCACGAGTAGAGTGAGCCGATGCAGAACTGCACCATGAAACTCGCGAAAAAGAGGTACCAGCGGTTGAATCTGATCCACGGCAGCGTCATGTACTTGCCAAAGATGTACGCGGTGAGGAGGTACTTCTCGGCCGCGTCCTGTTCGTCGCTGCGGTGCTTGTCGGGCACCGTCCAGTGCTTGATGAGTACTCCGGTGATCTTGTCGCCGCAGCTCTTGGCGGGTGGCGTCACTTGCTGGACGGACGGGTCGGTCATTGTGGTTTGGTGAAGGCGAAGAAGAGACCGGAGCTGGAACAAGTGTGCGCGACGCCGCCAATTGAGGAATGAGAGTTTGGGGAGGTCGAGTCGTTGCTGCTGCTTGTTCAGCGATCAGCAGAGGGCACGGTGAACAAGGGACGTAGGCAGGTTGAAGCGATATACAGGCCCCGTTTCTGCCGGGTGAGGAGAGACTGAGCTTTGCAGCACGTCTGGTTTGACGCCGGTCGAAGGTGGAGGCGGCGACGTCATCGGTTCCCCTTGCGTGTCAGGCGATGGCCGGCGTTAAACACTGGGATGGAAATCAGAGTTTCTAGGCAAGTTGACACCATTTGCTTGGACTAGTTGGCGGGGCATGCACTATAGTGCGGGACAACGCGATTAACCGTGAAGCTCGCGTTAATTTGCTGCGACAGCTGCAAATACATATACAGCAATGCACAGTGCCTTGTTCTGACTAGTGTCGACTAGAGTAAATGTTCAGCCTTAATGCTTTGAGACGGGTGGCGAGGAGCTTCAGCTCTGAAGCTTGGCAGTTGGTACTTTTGGTATCTTCTGTAAAAACTTTCAGACTAAAAGCGCTGATACACTGCAATTTCAATGCAATACATGGTAAAACAATTGCTGCAGAGCATCCCCGACGGAAGTGGGTCCGGGTGGTGGTTGAAGTTGCCTTGCAGTGGTGGCGCGTCGTCTTTGGCGAGCCGTCGCGGCCTGGCATTTCTATTGCTCCGAGTCCGGTTTACGTGGCCACCACAGCAGCCTGCTACATGCCCAAACGGTGAGGTGAGGTGTGGAAATTAGCATAATGCCATAACCAGTAGCTAGGCCTTTGTGATCAGCCTCTCGAGTGCTTTCATCTCGCCCCCGAAGGCTGACAGCGGAGACCGACGCCATGGAGCTGGTGATTAGCAGTGCAGTATGTATTATACTTGATCCAGAACTGTAGCTCAGCCAAGCCTTAGGCAATAGGTATTACTGAGTCAGTATGGAGCATCCGCTTGAAGTTGAACCGTTCTGGCGATTCGAGTCGACTGTCGATCGATCAATGAAACCTTGCGTGTCGGCCGATCGCTCCATTGAAGATCGCGCCGCACTGTTAAACGACGTGAAGCTGCAGCCTGCAGCGCTTCGAGCCCAAGCAGCTCGACATGCGCCGACAACACGACGGAGATCCCAGCAGCTGGCTCTGAGCACAACTCGGTACATGAATAGATGCAGGTCGAAGGTGACGCGAATTGAGTCTACCACCTCGGCCGAGTCGACAACGCCCTGCATTGCTGGCTGCAGCTCACAGCTTCAATGACACGTGAAGCTAGCACTAAAGCTGCCGACCTTAGTTGGAGTTGACTCTTCACGCACGCATCGATACCTTCATGGGCTTCGCGGCTTTGTTCGTGTGATTCAAGCTCGATTATTTCCGTCGTCCAGGCGGAACCGACTTCAGTGAAGCGACACCAGTCGACTGACTTAACCATGGAGCTGACCGCGGACATCGTCAAGCGCCGAAGCGGCCACTATGACGTGAGTTTGGTCGCGCTGCTGGACGTCTCGGGGATGAAAATCCGCCGAATAGCCCAACTCGAGTCCTGCGTGAACCTTCTCGAGCTCAACTTGGCTCACAACGAGGTATGCTAACCTACTTACCCGCTGTTAAGGTCTCCCGTTATCTACTGACGCTACTGTTGTTACAGCTACGGTCGCTCGAAGAACTGCCTGCACTGTCATTGCTGCGCTGTCTTCAACTTTCCAACAACCAGCTCACTTCCCTCGGTTCGTGGGCAAGTCAAATATCAGTGGAAAATTATGTTTACTTAATGTCTAATTAGTGGTGTACCTTGCTCCAGACACTCTTCCGCGCTTGCCCTTGCTGGAAGAACTTACAGTTGCGGTACGGATATTCCTTTTGCCCGCAATAGCCAACGTCTGATCTCTCTAATAGTTGCCTTGAGTGAACAGAACAACCAGATCCGAAGCATCGACTTCGTCGAGCTGGCAACCAAGTTGCCCAATCTTCGAGTTCTCGACTTTAACGGCAATCCTCTGGACAGTAGCGTCAGCGCGAAGGCATCAAAGGCTTTTCCCGATCTCTTCATTCTAAATGGCGAGACTCTCACACTCACTAGACTTCTCGAAGAGATCACTACGGACGACTTCAGCAAGTCCAGCGTAACAGAAGATGATGATCCCGTGGAAACTTGCGTCGAGCTCGATGACGGAGCTGCGGAGTCGAAGGACGATGATATCGGCGTAAAGGACTTTATAAACGAAACCTCCAGGCAACTCGAAGGTCTATCTGAACTGCTTACTGTACTGTGCTGACCGAAATCGTACCCATTTTGTTTTATCCTGTGACTATTTATTTTGCAGAATTGTTGCAACGATGCAAGCAGACGCTGGCAATGACTGAACCGGAGCTAATATTTCCAGCATCGCCGTCCTCCAAAACCTCATCAATGGCAACATAACACCAAAAAAAAGTGATAAGAATCCACTGTGCCTCCGAATTTCGGATGTTTACGGGAATATCAACACCATTTAACTGAAAATATGAGAATCGTCCTTGGCGGTGAATAAAGACATCACACTCGTCGTAGTATGTCTTCCTCGGTTGTTGCTGTGGCACCTCCGGAGCCTGCTGTGTCGAAGATGGATTTGCGGCATGTTGGGCACGTAGAATTCACCAATAGCCACTCGTCCACGCATTCTTTGTGGAAATGGTGTGCGCACGGTAACACGCGCAGCGACTGTGACGCCTCGTAGTCGTTCAAGCAGATACAGCAGCACGCGTCCTCAGGCGGGAACATGTTGGCCGTGTACGTCTTGGTCTCTAACTGGTCGATCATCTACTCCCACACACACAAAATCAGCACCACAATACAAACACAATAACTTAAACATCCACCTCACCTCCTTGGTCGCTCCTTTTCCCCTCATTGGGTCCTGTAATCTACTCAGCAGTCGAATGACGCAGGGTAGACAGAAGCAGAGGATCGGCAGCAGCGCGAGTAGCAGCAAGCAGGGTAGGAATATCTTGGCGTACGAGATGACGATCATCCACAGAGCCAACTGGTACATGGCCGACCCGTCGTCGCAGCGCGCGCCGTCGCTAATGACCCACATATTGCCCACCAGGAACCAGAAGAGGCCGGCCAAATCCAGCCCGTACTTGAGCTGGCTAAGTGGAGCCATGTATTGCTCTCGAAGTCTGATGGCAGTGTTGCTACGAGCACCGTTTAAGTAGTAGAGTGTCCACTCTAGCAGCAACGTGAGCGTAAGGTGGATGGTATGTAGCAATACCCACACCTGGATACGATAGCACAGCGTCTCGCCTTGCCAATGCAGCGCCAGGATGACGACAGCCGCCACGATCTGCGGCAAATTGACCAGCGAGATGGCCCACATGATAAGGCGTGAGTTCCGTGCGTCCCGTGCTTCCTGTACGCTGCTATTGAGCACATTGAGACGGACAGCGTGAGCCTCGTCGGGGGCCGCGGGCCCGCTGCCCACACCCGCGGTGGCCAGCAGCCGCGCGCGTGACGGAGACGTCAGAGAACTGCTGCTCGGACCCGAGGAGCGGAGAGCGACGCGCTCTTCAGTGCTGGGCATGGCTGGCGGATCGGCGGTCTCGGGCATGCAGAAGGAGACCTGAGCAGGAAAAGCTGCGTTATGGGTTTGACCCAGTTTTTATCTAATTATATTGTATAGGGCTGGGGTAAAGGTGACCAATCGAAAGACGATTTTCATATTAGTCGCCGTAAAACGTTCGCTGGGGTGGTTAATTTGAGCGCGGGCTGGAGATGCAATGACACTAGGGAGGTGAATCTACCTTAATGAGGACGCTATAGGTGAAATGCAGTGAAAGCAGGCAATGCAAGTACTTGCAGTGCTTATAATCATTGCCAATGCCATCTAAAACTTTGGATGTAGCCATGTCAGGGTGCTAGGCAACTTCAAGTTCGGATGTAGCCATGTGGAAAAAAAGTTGCCTTTTACCCACTCAAGTGTCAAGCGGACTGTGTCTGGCTCGTCACATAGTTCGGGAGAAGCAACCAAGTAAGCCCCATTGAATCTGTGGTATGACGCCTTGGGCAGCGAGCCGTTGACCTGAATACCAGTGGATTAACCAAGATCGAATTATCAAATTCATTCAAGCCAGTTTTGTATTTTCATCGACGATTTCACACACAAACAAGAAAAGCAAACAAAATCTAAGCACACGAAGTGCTGGCTGTTTCAAGACGCTTTTTTTTTGCGTAACTCGATCGAGTTATTACACCAGGAAAAGCAGCAACGTGTCGACTAGCGAACCGCCCGACGAGTTGCCCACGACGCGCTTGCGCTTCTTGAACAGCAACCGCGTAGGTGTCTGGATGGCGCCGAGCTCCTTGCGCACCTCTTCGAACGACATGTGCTGCAGATCCTTCTGGCCGATAGCCATGAGGAGGTCGTCGGGTGTCGCGATCTCCAGACCGGGAGCAGATTTCGGGTCCGTCACGTTCCGAATCGCAACGGTGTAGCCATTCGTACGATTAGTCTTGTCATTGCTCTTTGTGAGAGCCTTATCGTCCTGCGTACAGTCACGCAGTTGCAAACCCACGGCACCCCCACTGTACATGACCGTGTAGAACCCCCTGTCATCTGCGTTCGATCCGGAATGAGGTCTACCATCGTTCGAGGAGGTTGATCCAGCATGAGGTCTGCCGTCACTAGATGCTGGAGGGGTAGCAGTGGGCTTTGGGGCGTCAATACGGAAGCTCTGGCGCATCGAGATGGGAAGCTGCTTCCTCGGGGGAGGCAATCCCGCTCTCGACCGAGACTTGGGGCGAACTTGCAGTGGACGTGTGAGGAACGGGGGTTTTAAAATGTCCGTCGCTTCCTCGCCTCTGTCACTTGAAGATGAGGTCGCTTTCGGGCGTGTGATCGACTTTAAAGGGAAGAGCACGTTGTCCTCTTCCGATCCGGACGAGTCGGACGGCGTCTCCTCTACAAGTCTCACAAAGGTAAGACGACACGGTTTTGGGAACTGACGCAGAGTCTGGATGACGTCCTCGAAGCGCATCTCGTCGAGACGCGTGGCTTCTCCTTCGTCGTTGTCGGGGGAGATGGCGACGAGCACGTCTCCCAGTACCGGCTTGAGGTTCTGAAAAGCCGGCGAGATCTTGTTGGGGTCAATGGCTGTGATTGCTGCGTGCAAAGCGCATGGATCCATGGCCAACGACACGCCCAGCGGCGACTGTGCTGCCCATGTGAAGGTGTAGTGGCGCGCCACGTCAGACTCGTCGATTCTTGATGGGATCTCCTTCTCCCGCGACTGGAATCGCAGTGTGACTGGCAGCTTAGCACGACGCAATACCGTCACCAATTGATCGAAGGCTTTGACGGGCTGCATGCCGTCAGGTTGGTCCTGCAACTGCAGGTCGAAACCCACGAGCACGTCGCCCACGGCTAATGGAGACGCCAGTACGGCGGGGCAGGCGTTGGGCGGCACTTGGCAAACGATAGGGAGGTCGTTCTCGTTAGGCGTGAAGCGCAGGCCCAGCGCGTCCTGGCGCCAGACCACGTCGAACTGGGCGGCGGTGGCCATGGGGTATAAGCTGCTGGGAGGCTTGAAGGGCTCCGGCGGTCCTATTGCAAAGTGATCACTGCACCAAGCGATACTGAAGCGGCGAGGTGCATGCCCATCAACGAAAGGCTGGCTATGCACTTGAACACTATATTTTAGCATGTTATGTGGACCACATAGGGTATATCCCGCAAGGCCGTAGTGAAATCAAGATAGAGGCAGAAAGGCGGTACTTGAAAAACCTATTTAAGCGCATCCAGGAAAATCCATTTTGTACGCGAACGAGACTGTCTTGATGAACTTTGTATGACTTGCCATGGTTTCGTTTTGCCGACGGCAACTTGCCGTGAGGCCATCCAACGAAGTGATCAAGGCAATTAGTGGCCGTAAAAAGGAGTGTTTAACTTGAGCTAGAGCTTTACCCACCTAGCTAATGGCCCTCCGTCGTTATCACGGACCCCAACCCACGGCCACATCAATCGACAATGTGCAAGCCAACAATCAGCAACTCCTGGCGTAGCCTGCTGACGCCAAATTCGCCCAGGACATCTGTCTTGAGGAGTGTGTAGACGTACAGTAGAGAGATGCCCTGGTGTACGAGTTGTCGATAAACTTTTGGCACGCTGCGTGATGGTTGAGTCCGCGGTGGTAATAATGAGATTTTAGTCTTGCGAATAATGTGGTGCCGACATATTTGTCAAAGCAACTTACATTACACATACACCTTCAACTTCCTGAATGTAGCCATGTCAACATGCAGCTACCTGTACCTTTATTCAATCGTAGATGAGACTCCGCCACTGCCAGTGCACGATGCTGTTGACAAACTCGGAGATCGAGCGTCGCTGCGCGAACGTGAACTGCTTGTTGGTTGTCTCCTCGCGGCGACAGATCTCCACGCGTACGTTGCCCTCGGCCTCGTCCACGAAGACACCCTCGCTGAACTGCTCGTTGATGCTGCAACTGCCGTTGCCACTTGCACTTCGGCTTACGCTATCGTTGCTTTCGCCGCCACTGACACTGGCCTCTCGCTGTTCTGGAGGTATCACTGGGTCCTTGGGCGTGATGAATGTCAAGTGGATGATGAGATCAAACGTGTCGGGACACAGCAACAGCAGGTGGCTGCTGTTCTCGTCCTCCTCTTGGAACTGGAATTCCCGTAGCTGGTCCGCGTAGATATCCCGAAGCCGCAGCGCAAGCTCCTGCCAGCAAACACCAGACACACGCAGCAACTCGTCTAGTCGCGGGTCTAAAGCCTCCAAAGGCGTACAGATAGACAACCGGAGACACTCTTCCAGTTGCTGTGGCCCCACTTCCACACGGAACAAGTCAGCCGGAAGCGCCAAAGTGCGAGCCACATCAGCGCCAGGTCCACGCGAGTCTTCGAACAACAGTCGAGACCACAGCAGATCACGTTCATAATGTTGAGCAGCCACGCGGAACAGCTCTCGAGTAAAGAGCTGGGCTTCCTGCAGCGCTCGTTCAACCGGTAGCACACCATTGCCAACACCTAGCTCCGAAGGGGTACTCTTGAGTAGCAAGAGCTGCACCGAATCCTTGTCTAGAGGCTTGCGCGTCAACGGCTGCGTTGTGATCACCAGCGAATATCCGCCCAAAGGCCCCACTGTACGCGTCGACGGTGTTATCGTGGACGGTGGTCGATGGAAGAAGCTTCCTGATGCAGAATGGCATACGACTGCGTCCGGTGTACCAAACTGCAGCAGATCCAGCACCTCGTAACGCGAGCCATGGCACGCAATGTACCGCAGCAAAATCTGCACCATGATCAGCTCCGAGCAGTTCGACTGTCGTGACGCAGGGTGCAACGTTACCGTGGCCATGCGTATCACACAGTCACGCCAAAGCAGCGACAAAGGTGCTGCGGTTTTTGGTGTGGTCGACTGGGTCGGACCTAAATGATGAGCCGGCTGCTGTTGATGTTTGGTCGCAGCCCGTCGTGCAAACCTCGCTGCTGCTCGCGAAGGCGGTCGATGGCCATCACTGCTACGTACTGCAGATGTCAAGGATGCTCCAGAAGCTCTTGAATCGTTTCCCTTCGTCATTACTGTGTTCTTGCTGCTGGAATATCTAGCAGGTGACGACGTTGGGGCCGGTGTACTGATCTTTTTGGGCTCCTCTGGCGGATCCGGAAAGGCCTGCAGAAAGCACTGAAGTCCTTTGACGATGTTTTGGAACGTGGAAGCCTTCTTCCATGGCAGGGGTGGAGTCACCACAAGGGCGTCATCTTCACTAAGATGCTTGCCAACACTGTGACCTTGACCATTCTCTCCGTCATGGAAATCGTGCGACGCGTTAATCCACTGAAGAAGGTGTTGCTGGAAGTAGCGAATGGTAAATCCGTAGATGAGAGCTTGAGTCTGCAGTTGAGCACGTAACCACGACGCTACACTTTGAACTCTTGCTCCAGAAACCCCAGAAGTCATTTTCCCAGCCTTGGTAGCCAAACGATTCTGGAAACGTAAGTCTTGCTGCTCCAAGTCGTGCAAGCTTACAAGTACAGCAGTGAGCAGCACACCCCGATTGTCGCATTTCACTTCAAGCACCACGATGGAGAGTGGCTCATGGCTGGGGTTATGTGCGCCCACCTTCCACCCACCAGCTTCCGCTGCAGCTCTTTCCGGGTGGTAAAAGTACTCGGAAAAGCCCTCTCTGCCTGGTATTTCACCCTCGCTTGCTGCGACGTTGGGATCCACAGGGAATGCACGTGCATGGGTCCTTCCAGTGGTTAGTGTCCGAAGACGTCGGAATCCGAGCGTGCGCAGATGCACTGCATACTCCTTGTAGAATTCACTCGCCACTTCGAGACGCAACGGCTCCAAATTCGCAGCAACCTGTTGCTTGATACCCCGAACGTCAGCACCAACACCTGCATCCATGCTGAGAACAGTGTGCTCCGTGTACAGTTTCGCCACAGAGCATTCATCTTGATCGAACACGAACTCCCGCTTGTAGCTGAGCAAGTGGACCAGATCCATGCAGGACTGTAGTGCACACAAACGACCACTAACGATCCCGTTTTCTTCGCTGTCGGACAATCCAATCACTTCTGCTGCTACCCATCGTTCCACAAAGGCAGCTCGGAAGCGTTGATGCAACAAGAGATGTCCGCTTTCCACTAAATGGGCCACGACTTCCTTCGCAACAGGCTCCTCCATCTCTTCATCCGTACGCATTGACGCGAGCTTCTCCAGCAGGTTCATGCCCACCGTATGGCTAGTTGATCGCGTCTCGAAAGCTTCCCACCGCTTTTCCAGCGCTGCGCAATAGAATGGAAGAGGAGTTAGATGTTTCTTGGGATGGTCTTCTTCTTCCTCGAGCTCGATAAAATGTCGCTGCTGGGCTGTCAAGCTCGTTGCCCATCGCTCCGTGTTGCCAGGAAACAAAAACCGAGGCCCCCAAGCACACTCCAATCGCTTCTTCCACGAGCTATGGATACGGCCCGGATCCGACGAGACTGCGTCGCTGGTGCCTCTGCGATGGGCAGATGACGTTGTAATTGCCAGCCCAGATAACGAAGATGAAGATGACGACGACCCCAACTCCGACAGACCGGTACCCCTGGATCCTCTGCGTACAAGGCGATTCGCTCCACTGAACGTGCCCTTCGAAGCTTTTGCCGACCCAGAACCATTTCCTGTGTGTGGATCTGGATCATGACTAGCGTCTGCATTCGCTTCAGTTCCATTTGCTGAACCATGCAACCGCGGTCCTTTCGTGTTGACCAATGGCAAATCCCATGGGGCAACGCTGTCTCCGGTCGAGACTCCTGAAGATGCGGCAGAATTTCCACTGCCACGCGCTGCACCGACGCCTGGTCCACCCACGCGGCCTGGGAAGGCACTACCACCCCTTGCTCGGGCCCGTGCTGCCATCAATGCCGTTGCAGCTCCCGCACCGCCTCGCATTCGAGCGGCGGCCTCGCTCCGGTTTCCACCTGGAAATGGCAAAGCAGGACTTGGTCCCCCCAGCCGCTTGTGTGGAGACGACGACATGTTGTCAGAGACGTTGCTGCTACTTACAATGCCACCACTCCTGGTTCTCCCAGTCGTTTGGTTTCCTGGTGCATCCCCGTTGCTGAGTAGACTCCGTTGCGATAACGATGTCCCTGATACTTCTCGTGTAAGATCTGGAATACTTGGCGGCCCAATAGAACCACCCAGGTTTGAGTTACTCTTTCCCCGAGGACGCGCGTACTGCGAGTCGAGCGCCTCTAAAGCCGATTGAGTCTGTGCCTCACGCAAATATACTCCAAGAGAAGTGCCATCGATCGACCGCAGGCGACTTGCATCCAACACTCTGGGAAACCATTCGTTCGACTGCAAGATTGACAGCACGGGAGTTCGATACTCAATGAAGTGCACTGCAGAGTCTTTACAGAGCACAGCCGGATTCTTCCCCACACCCTTCCCAGCTCGTTCCGTCCTTCCGACGGTCAGGAACAAACTGCGAGGCTGCAACACAACGGAACCCAAGGGAGCAGCTGCTGAAATACCCGACTTTTCCAGTAGCAAACTCCGAAGTAGCTTTTCGCGAAGCATACTCCATGTCAACACCCGAGCCAAATGCGTCGCAAATGCCTCCACTAAGGCCAAGCTCATATTGTATCCGTACAACCGCAGACCCTTGCTTGTGGACAAATCAACCACGTAATAGAAGGATCGCTTCACCTCCCGATGCTCGTGAGACTCCAATTTCTGGTGGTGGTGGTAGCTGCTCCCGCTGCTAGAATAGAGCAGAACGTCACGTTCCGAAAAGCTAGCATTTTTCGGGAGATGCGGTTGGTACGACAGACCTCCCCCCATCACCCCAACCAAAGATGAAGTCGTCGACGACACAGAAGGCGCCGTTTGTAGTTGCGAGATCACATCGGAGCTTGCACCAGTGGACGCCCACGTATGAGGCATTCGCCCCGATACCGAGTCGATTTCCGAAACCTCCGAATGAATTGAATCCGTTCGCATCAGCTGATGGAGCGCGGAACTCATTGATGCTGTCGTTTCTGCGTCCGAGTCACTTGATTCCTCATCTTCGCAAGGGTCTGAGACGTCAACATGCTTCACCACCAGCCGGAACTTGTCTGGAAGTGGTTCACTTACATGCGACTTCACAAGAATCCCATCGCCACGACTAGTAACACACTCGTAGTTACCGGACAGCCTAGATTTTGCATACACTGCAGGCCGTAGGTGATGAGGTAGGCAGCACAGAAAGCTCCGAATCTGCGTCACAGCGTTTTCAAGATCCCAAGGTGCGATCGAGAGGCTCACTCCAAGATTAGTAACGGAGGAGGAAGGCAATCGACACGCACTCTTAAAGAGCGACACCAGCGTGTCCACATCCGAAGGCAGTTTCCCTTCAGTATCAGATACAGACGTTGTTTCCACATGACTTTCGTCGCTGCTTGCATCCTGTCGCCCATTACTTGACTGAAGCTTCTTGATGATCGCTTCGATATGGTAATCATATAGCGCTTCATCCAGGAAAGTCTCCACGACTTGGCTCAGTTCTTTAGTGTGGATAGAGCCACGAATCCACACCTGGCATCTAGCCACCACAACTGCAGTATCCACCGCGTCTTCGGAACTTGTGTCGTGTGAATACAATGCTGCAAGTCCCGGAATATCGCGCATACGCTTCACCCGTAGCGGTTCCGTATCCTCCTGGCCCTTTTCTCGCGTTTCAGTTTTAATGGGGCTGTTCTGGATCAGATCAACTCGCATGAGAGCAAGCCCCTTGCCAACTCGGGACAAAAATCCTTGTGAGAGTCGCAAGTCCGGGTTCAGATTGAGAACATATGACGCCTGGGCCACGATTTCAGGTGATGCCGAGGCTGCTTTCCCTGCAGAAGAAGCAACACTCTTCACTTCCACTTTATGCCCCTTGGAGAAGAAAACAGGGGATCGAGTTGTCACATCAAACGTTCCCTGGAACTCACCCAATGTTTTCTGGTAGCCACCGAAGCAAGCGGGGTGTGTAAGAGCGCTGTCCTGCAAAACGGGTGTATCTTTCCCTTCTTCTCCGCTCGAATCTTGGGCTATTGGTTTCGGGGCTTCCTCATTGGGTAGGCTTACGGTACTGCCAGCGGACACCAAACTCCCACGTCGAGCCCCACGTAAGGAGCTATTCGCAAAGTCTCGAGGATTTCGAGAGGGTAAGGATCCGCCACTCGTAACAGGACGGATGTATGGAGTCAATTTCAGTGTTTGTGACAAGTAGTGCAGCAGTGTACAACAATCCGCTACTTCGCGAGGGAGAATGTAATCCACCGTGCTTGAAGGCTCCGCTGCAGGTGGACACAAGAACGCGAGGTCTGTCGGACTCAGCTGGAACTTGGTGTTTCGCGCCAACAGCTTCATGAGCACGACCTGCGTCGCTTCATCTAGCTTCCGCTCTAGCAGGCGACACAACTCATGGGTCACTTCTTCACCGGCTTCAGATACACCAAACACTTCGAGACGAATTCCTGATGTTGTTGTTGTTGTTGTCGAGCTCGTTGCACCTCCGCCACTACTTCCTCCGGTATTTGATCTAGCAAGGCCACTCCGTTCTTGCCGTTCTTCAGTCGGTTGACTGCCAACGGCAGGAGGCAGCGCATTGTCGTAAAATATGCTGATCTTCATATAAAACACGTGGCCGTCGCGATCGCGGTAGACAAAGATGTGGCGTCGATTGTGAACTTGGAACTGCTCCAGCGCTGACGTACACAACATGTTGAGCGCAAAGTTGGGCGCTAAACGCTCATGAAGCTTGAAAACCGCAGAGTAGCGCAAGTCGCACTCGAATTGACCAGGCCAAAAGAAGCTCCCTTGTTTCACCTGTCCGCTCGTCGCATCCAAAGCACCCTGTGATCCAGCTCGCCGCTTCGGTGAACGTGGACTTGATGGTAGGTTGCCGTTTGCTGGCAGCAAAAGTCCATTGCACGCCCGAGTCTCGTGAAGTTGCAGCAGAAGCAAAAACTGGTTTACACGACGGCAAACTGCACGAACCCCAAGCTGAAGGCGGGTCAGAACTCCCAAGCGGTTGAACCCGTTAGAGGACGTCTCAAAGCGGTCCGGGTGGTGGAATCGCAGACTGACGTGGTCAGATGCAAGCTCAAAGTACGCCCAGTATGGGATTTCAAAGCCCGCGTCGGGGTGATCCACTGCCTTGTCGCCAGAATTCTTTTTCTCCACTACGAAGTACACGCCATTGCAATGGTGAACGTTCAGCAAATCGCCCTTCTCAAACTCGCGCTTGAATAAATCAAGCGGATTCACCGGGGCTTCTTGGCTACGACCAACAAACTCCAGTGGATACGTTGCTTTCGTCACCGCATGCTCAGGAAGATCGTCGAAGAGCCTCTGCACTAGTGCTCCAATCGCAGGGGTGATTTCGTTTGCTGACTTCAGAATTGACAGAATTTCCACGCTGCACCATTCCTTGATGTCTTTTCGCACGCGAGTCAGCACTTGGCGCTGGAACAAGTGCAACGTCGAAAAGTTGTGCGAGCGCATTGACGGCAAAGCGTTCGCCTTGCCAGCCTGTCCGCTGCTGTCCATTTCAAAAGGCATATGAGATGGCACGCGGCTACCATCAAACGCCCGTTCGTTCGGTAATGTGAGCGTCACCAAGCGTAAAGCAATGCGACCAGAGGGCATCTTCGAAAATGACTCGGCAATCTGCGTGACATCGGCCGAGTTGGAATACCTGTGAGACCCATGACTAGTCTTCAAAGCTTCCAAGAAAGCGTTAAACTCCTCCCGACGACTGCTAGGCGACGCAAGTTGCTCTTGTGCGACCATATCCTTTCTCATATCTTCGTATGCCGCCGTACTGGACGATCGACGTAGCAACTCCGAGTCAGGCGTGGCTCTTGGGGCATGCGTATCGGCAGAATTCGATCGAGTCTCGCGTGAGCCATTGAGCACGCGACATTCAAACTTGAAGAAGAAAGGCACTGAAAAGCTGGACGTAGCCACAGCGACTTCTTTGTTGAACTCTGCGTCCTCCTCCACATTTGCATGATGCTGTTCACTCCCCGAACTGCCTTCGGTTGAGGTATCCACAGAAGGAGGTAACTCACGCCCCAAGCTACCACGTCTGTGCCGAATCGGACGCTTTTCGCCAGCATCTGCTCCTGCTTCCGTATTCAGATGGACAGTCGTGGGGTCGCCTCTATCTACGCTGCGACTTAACTGTTCTTCACCAGTAGTGATAGCGTCATCGTTTTCCTCCTTTTTCTGGCGTTCAGCGATTGCGTCTCCATCGCCATCATCAGAGTCTTCCATGAGAATGTGCAAGTCATACTCACTCGCAGACAGGTCTTCATAGATTGTGTTTTCGTTGCCTGTAAAGTAGTAGTATTTGGTACCAGCAATCGGGACGAACACACTCGACAAAATTGTTTCGAAAGACTTCGTCAGTTTATCCTTCAGAATATCCGCACCGATGCCAGCAGAGACCACCGCTGCAGCTGCTGGACTTAGAGGGGGTATCTTGTGCGATGCGGCTGTCTCCATCATCCGATACAAGAGCGTAATGTCAACATCCACAGGAACTTCAATACAGCTTGACAGCGCCTGGAGCAAATCGCTATGCTGAACCGCCCCTCCTTCACGAAGAGCCATATAAACACCACGAGAGAAGTTATGCTCGTGCGCCCGCTTCACCTTTTTGCGAAATCGACGAGACGCAAGAATACTGTCAGAGCTCAATCGATGCTGGGAGTTCCCGCTAGACTCTGACGGTGATCGTACTGGAGGCTTCTTCCAAAGTCCACTTCGGTCAAGTGGTATAGCTGGACGATCCTCTTTCGGCTTATCACGTCGTTTTGAAAAGAATAACTGCTTCAGAATAGTGTGAGGCAAATCCACACGATCAAGCATCTGGTCACTTCTATCGTGTAAGTCCGTGGACAACCTGGACAGCGAACATTCGTAAAAAGCAACTTGAAAGAAGCCTGAGCCCAGCACTCCATTAGTACTTTCAATAAGCAGGTGGAAATCACAGCCGTACGACGCGCGACGACTGATGTCTTCACAAAATTCGTGATCTTCTGGTGTAGACGGAAGACGAAGTTTCTGAAAATCACGGCCGTAACTCTGTTTTTCATCACGTGATCCCTGATAATGCCCCATTCTCCAAGATTTATAACCTTCGCGGAAACTGCGCCGGCGCTCTTGGTACAGGACAATATCGTCCGCAGATACTGACATTCGCACGACTCGTGATTTCGTTCCATCCTCTTCCGCTGCACGGACTGAAAACTGTTGAGAAGCCGTCTTGTGATCTCCATCCTTCCCAGGAGCCTTACTCGGCATATTCAACCTATCGTCAAACAGCGGTTCATCTACAGATACCTTGTCCGAAATTTTGGTTTTGACCTGCAGAGTATCCAACGAAGGAAAGAAAGCCAACACGACGCAATCGTCGCTAACCAGCTTAGCAAAGCACTTGCCTTTGCTAAGAGCGTGATGTGGCACACGGTCTTGGAAAGTCAAAGCCAGGTGGTGCTTTAACCACAGTGGCAATTGGCCGTCCATTCCTTCCCTGAAGAAACGATCATCTTCAATCAGGTTGCTTGTAGGCATACTCGAGTCGGCTACAACGTCTCCATTGTAGTCTGTCCATGACACTTCGCAATCACTCAGCCCCCTTAGCGTAAGTTCCAGCATGGAATACAAATTCTCGTTAGCTGTAGAGACAGAAGGCGGAATCCCAGCCATCCTTGATTCATTCTCCCCACTTTTGCCATGTTGCAGATTCATCAGGAAATGTTCTGTTGACCGTTTTGAAGTGGCCAAGAGTCTTGCCGTGCTGAATGGAGGAAGGATCATCCCATTTTCTGCTGCCATTTGCCGATCCATAATCCAGTTGGAGCCGACAACACCATCAACGTCCTTGCTCAACTGATTCAACAGCTCGATGTTCTCGCGCAAATAAATGATGCAATCAAACGTGTACAGACAGGAAAGGAAGTGGCGGTCACTCTTGAAAAGATAGCCGCGGATAAGATGCAGCAGCTCACTCTCACCCAGATACATAGAATCCCCACTCCAATCGATACTCACATCTTCCTGCTCCATTGACTTATGTTCGTCTTCTACTGAACTCGTTGAAGATACAGAAACTCGGCCCGAAGCTCGTGGGGTGCTGTTTCGACGCGCACCACGAGTTTCATAGTTCTCAAACGGTGTGCTATGCCCGATTGCCTGCTTCAAACTCCAATGAAACCTATCATTATGGTCAGCTTCATCTGATAACCGAGTCTTCACAGTGCCATGCTGGGGTTCCATCCAGAACGAGGTCATCAAACAAGTATCCGAGACACGACGAAGCGCATATTGCACAAGCGCCGTCTTCGTATGTCCATTTTCATCTTCCATCAAGATTTCTCGGCCAAAAATCACGCTCTCAACATGCGCATTCTGTCCATCGTCTCCCTCGCCCATCTTCCAGTCCAAAACCCAAAATCCACAGCTGATGCGGGCATCATGAAGACGCCGCATCACGTCCAACAACGCCTGCAAGTTTGCCACTTCCCATTTCCAGCTTGAATGCCAGACGTATGCACCGAAAACGCGATGCAACTGCAGCTCACTACCCCCGCAGCATGTAGTTGAAGGAGGAATAGCCCCTGCATTCTTCTCAGCCTCCAGCGTCGGTGAAGCTACATAATAATCAAAGGGACCCGGTTCCTGATCGATTCCGTGGAGTAAGAGGGTATCATGCGTGACGAGCAGGCGACTTAGCATACGGTGACAGAGAATCACAGGAGTCTCCGTCAACGATGACGAGAGCAATTTGGCTGGCGACGGCGTCACTGTGACCTCATTGATACCAGCAAAAATCGTGCTCTTCAAGTCATGCAGCACTTGGCGGCGGGTCGATGCTCTAGTCGCGAAAAATGCCACATGGACAGCGCACAGCGTTTTGTTCTTGAACTCGATCCGGACAAAGCAAAGAGCTCCTTTACTTTCTTGTGTGCTCATGCTGTCTTCAGGTTGGGTCGTATCTTCTCCACCGTTACTGTTAAGACTGCGTTGCCGACGCCGTTGAGCAATTCCCCCAGTTGCCGTAGCGGAAGATGGAGATGCCTTGGCCCTTGGCGGGGCGTGGCTTTTGTCGGTAGACAGACGAAGAAACTTCAAGAACAAATCCTGGGACAGTTTCTGGGACGACCACTTGACAAGAATTGCGATCAGCGGCTCGGCGAGACTGTCAACTCCGATTGAGATGTTTCCACTGCTCGTTCCATAGACATTTGCACCATGACTGTGGATCATTCCTTGTGATACATTTCCAGAGCTGCGAAGATGCGAGCCTGCATTGCTACGTTCCACGCCGTGCATTTCATTTCGATAAAACAGGTCTGTGCAGACATCACTCTTGACAACACAAATAATCTCAAAGCGCTCCACGAAAAACCAGCGGTGCCACAGCACAGTAGAGAGTTCGCCAATAATGTTAAACACTGGATGAGAGCTTGTGATCTTCGGAGTCACAGACACAGATGTCGAACTTGCACTTGTCCCAAAGGAGAACTGATTGGCAACCGAGTCACTAGTCTCATTGATGCTAGCTGTCGCCGTCATCAAATGCAGCAACACACGATCGACATCCTGAACGTTTCGGATAAAATCATGAACAAAAACTGGCGATGCCAGGGAAATATTTCCCCCTGGACCTCGAGCAGCAGCACCTCGATCTCCACTTGCTGATGAGCGCTGCATCGTATCTTCGAACGCACGAAGAAAGTCTGCGTAAGCCAGGATGTTCATTTTGACGTACCACTCACTCCACGCTGTTCTTTGGCCCTTGGAGAAGATAGCGGCAGACTTTCTTACCGAAGAGGAAGAACCTGGCGCCTTCATACCCTGACCACTACCTCGGCGGCCTGTGTGCGGCGTATTAGCCGATGCTGCCAGAGCCGCCGAGTTGTCAGTCGTAGTCGACACTACGTATTCAAGCCAAACATTCTGCTTCCATTGGAGTAAAAACACAATCAGAATCTTGGTAACTTCGTTGGAGCCGCTCGGGCCATGCGGAACTTCACCATTGCCAGTAGAATCCACACCAGCTCCATCTATCTGAAGAGGCTGTTGGTAAGTCTTGACATAGACCTTATTTATCGAAAACCCTTCACGTAGCCGTGCCTCCACGATACGATTCACATCAGCAAAAATACGATACTCATGAACCTTTTCACGCCACATTCGATAAGGTCGAAGAGGCAGCAGCGTTCTACCGTCAAAAGACGTGCTATCCATCTCGTTTAGCTTCACCACGGGCGCCGAGTTCGCGTGCACACTCGACTTGCGTAGAAAACACGAGTCCTGCAACCCCGTCATCTTCTTGACAACATTGCTGCAAGTACTCGTCGTGCCATAGCAAGCTTCGTGAATAGCCACGTAATCAAACACCGTTCCACCTGTGTACTCCGCCACGAAGCGTAGCAAATGTGTATCTGGCACGAACCCAAACGTCGCGTTCAGCTCGTCTTCTGCACCGCCTCCAATCCGCAAAAAGTGACACTGAATATCATGCCGCACAAGCTGCATCAGCAAATTATCGTATGAATAGGCGTCCCGTACATCCACGACGCCATCTGTGACCAGCACCATCATCGGCGTGCAATCTGTGGGCAACGAATTGAGAGCAAACACGGCGTTCTGCAAGATCCAGTCCAGCGAGGCCGGCGTGGCATTGCCCAAATACCCCCACTGCCCGCGTTCCTGCGCTTGAGACGCCCAGTCGTTCTCAATGAGCTGGAATCGTTCCTTAATCAGCTGCAAGAACCCCGCCGCATTCGACGGCGTGACAATATACCCCTGCATCAATACACAAAGTGACTCCACGAGAGCCCCCTGTACCAATACCGACACATGGATCTCTGGGGTGAAAGCTACACCTCCCACTTCCATGGGCCTCAGCATGCTCCAAATAAAGAGCTCTACGCTCTCGTATAACAAGTCCAGGAAGAGCCTTCCGGACGACGGATCAATAGACAGGATGGAGGGCGACGCGTCCAGACACAGCACACAGCGGTAGCGCTGGAACACGGCGGCGACGCGAGTGTTCGGCGTCAATTGTCCCTGAATGTGCGTCGTCACGCCTTGTAGCTGCAGTACGGGTCTCTCTGTCCGGTTGTTGTTGTCCCCTGTCGGCTCTGTGTCGTTCACGCCGCTCTTCTCGGGCTTCATGGAATCTATTGGTTGCTCGTAAAGTACGGCGGCAACGCTCATGCCCTCGCCAAGCTCGATGCCGCGGCTGGGAGGTGTGTCGGGCGCCTTGAGGCCTTGATCGTCCTCGGGCTCAGCCGACGCAGCGGGCGGCAAGAGCTCCAGCGCCAGCTGTCGGAAGTGCCATAGTGACAGCGTCGTGTGGTTCAGCACGTTCACGTCCGCGCCCGAGAGGATCAGCTCCTCCACGCGCGGCGCAGGATGCGGAGCCGATGGCTCCATGATGACCTACACTCCTGACTGGCGTCTAGTTCAAAGACAAATGTCACTAGTCACTCTTCGGAGGGGTTTCTATTGAACGATTAACTGATATCAAGCATCACTTTTTAACACTGACACAGTAACCGAAAAGATCAAAGCTGAGCAAGCATGGGCAAGGTTCGTGCGTCTTCAGGCCTCGCTCGCCACCCCATACACGCTCTATATGTCGTCTAAACTCTCTCTGCCTTCATATCGACCTTTATATCTCCATCAGGGCAAGAAGAAGCAGTCGAAGAAAAACCATAAGCGCCACGCGCCCAAACAGAACGGGACGCCCGTCCCAGCCCCCGAGGAGGCCGCAGCGCCCGCCTCCAGTCTGAATCTCAGCGTCAATGGTGCGGGGAAGGGTGGGAATCCGCTCCCTAACGGCGTGGCCAAGCGGCTGGACCGCAACAAGCAGCGTGCGATCGTCAAGCGCCTCATGACGCAGGCGGATCAGCAAGGACTGCAGGTGGGGGACAAGCGCTTCGTGCTCTCGGCCAAGTGGTGGGAGCGCTGGTGCGAATTCGTGGGCTACGATGGCAAGCAGGACCCGCCCGCGACTGGGGCGGGCAATCCAGCGCCCAGTCGTATCAACAATCTACCGCTGCTCCACGTCGGCTCAGACACGCCTCTGGACGAGCTCATGGGCGGTCCTCTGCGGCCACAACTAAAGGAAAACTATCACTATGTGCTCATCCCGCAAGAAGTCTGGGACGCACTGCTCATTTGGTACGGTGGAGGGCCGACCATCGCACGGTTTGTCGTACAGGTCGGAGACCCGGAGCTTGGCAATGCTTTCAACCGTGTGCAGGTCTATCCGGTAGGTTAAAGTTGCAATTGCACTGTGTCGGAGACGATGGAATTGATTGGAGATTGTCTGTATCGTAGGAACAACCGGAAGACGAGGATCCTGATGTTACGACGAATGACACGAAAGACAACGCGATGCAGAAGAAAAGCGAAGTCGATGCAAATGGTAAAAAGGAGGAGTCGGCAGATGGAGCCAAGCTGGCTGTACAGCGTAAACCTGTCGCCGTATCCTGCTCGATTCCGAAGATCTGTGGTGCCTGCAGGAAAACCACGGGTTCGCTGAAGCGATGCGGAAATTGCCAATTAATCTGGTATTGCGGTGCAAACTGTCAGATGTCGCACTGGAAATATCACAAGGGTGTGTGTCGCTCGACGCTCACAGCTGAGGAGAAAGAGGACGAAATTTTGCAGGGCTTGCAAACAGAACGGCGAGGTAAAATGGGTCTCCGCAACCTGGGAAACACGTGCTTTATGAACTCGGCACTGCAGTGCTTGAGTCACGTGGAGTTGTTGACGCGTTATTTCTTAAGCAATCAGTACAAGAAGGACTTGAACCGCGACAACCCGTTAGGAACGGGTGGTAACCTCGCCGAGGAGTACGATGCGTTGCTGAAGGAGCTGTGGTTTGGTACAGTGCCCAGCACGTCGCCTGCCAACTTGAAGCGGGCTATCAGTCGTTTTGCCCCGCAGTTTTCTGGTTTCCAACAGCATGACGCGCAAGAATTGCTTGCATACATCATCGATGGCTTGCATGAAGATCTGAATCGCGTCAAGCACAAACCTTATACTGAGGTGAACGAGTCTGACGGGTCCCAAGACGATGCTGCTGTGGCGAAGGAAGCGTGGGAACGCCATCTGCTGCGCAACGACAGTATCTTTGTGGACCACGTCCAGGGCCAGTTCAAGTCGACGGTTGTCTGTCCAATCTGCAACAAGGTCTCGATAACTTTCGACCCGTTCAACTGCATTCAGCTTGAGCTACCCCAGCAGCTGAACCGCCAGATTGAGGTCATCTTCGTCCCGAGTGAGCCAAGCAAGTCCATGACTCGGTATCTCGTCGAAGTACCCAAGAAGGGAAGCGTATTGCTACTGAAACGGGCACTGAGCAAATGGTGCGGTGTCAGCGCTAGCTCTCTCTTGGCGGCCGATATCTACCAGTCCATGACCTACCGCATTATTGGAGATACTGAGCGATTGAACCGACTTCGAGAAGATGATCGCATTCTCATGTACGAGGTGGCCTACACGCCAACGGAAGACCCTGTGCAATACGGATTCCTATATCACCGAGTGGGATCCACTTTGACAGGTGATCCGTTGCTCTTCACCTACACTGCGTCAACTACGTGTGCGGAGATGCTGGAAAAGTGGAGCGAGTTGCTAAGCACTCACGTCTCGCAATCGTCGAGTGCAAAGATCCCGACCAATATGCTATCTCAATGCGTGTATCTAACAGACCGCGACGGCGTCTTGTTGCGTAACGAGCCTGTTCCCCCAGCTACCGACGCCAAGTTTTTGGACTTTGCTACGCTTCACGGTGAAGAATCGCCGGACGAGTTAGTGTTTGCTTCCGTTGCCTGGTCATCATCGATGCTGTCGTCTTCAGCTTCTCCGAGGCCTGACGTCGAGCGGATTGTCAATCACGAGAGTATGCGCGCGAAGTCGAGTGGATCTCGTTCACACGAGGGCATTTCTCTGGACGATTGTTTCCGGAACTTTGTTAAGCCGGAGACTCTCGACCAGGCAAACTTGTGGTACTGCAGCAAGTGCCAAGAGCACCGACAAGCGCGCAAAACCATGGAGATGTGGCGGCTACCAGACGTGCTGGTGCTTTCGCTCAAGCGGTTCGAGTACCGCAACGAAATTCTGCGCGACAAGTTGGACGTGTACGTGGACTTCCCGCTGGAGAGCCTTGACATGTCGCCGTATTGTCTTGAGAAGAGCGACGACAAGGACCATCTAAGCTACGACCTGTTCGCTGTGAGCAATCACTACGGCAGTATGGGCTTCGGTCACTATACAGCTTTCGCCAAGAGCTGGAAGGACGAAGGCGAGATGTATCCGGGCTGGTACTCGTTCGACGACAGTCTAGCGGCTCCAGCGATGCCCAGCCAGGTCAAGTCCAACGCAGCCTACATTTTGTTCTACAAACGCAAGAACCTCCAGGTCGAGCCAACTTCGAGCAACGACGCAAAACAGAGTTAGTGCAGTTCGACATGCATGGACATACCAGGTAGGACCTGCGGGTTTTCAAGCGATGAAGATAAGGCGAATAGCCAATGTTTTTTAGACACGCAATTAGATGCGTGTGCTTTCACCACGTTCCAATGTTAGACGGTCTTTCAATTCTTTCAGATCCGAAGATTAAAGGCGCTCGTCTGTACGCTATTCCAATACCGAGAGCATAACAGCAGATAATGCACACCTTACACTTCGGCACAACTTAGTTATGCCCCCCCCCCCCACACACACACCGAATACAGACCCTTCATACCAGCAAATGTACGACCTTACCCTCTCAGAAATGCGCGCAAAAAAAAGGATCAAAACAGATCCCAAACATTGCTTTTTGCCCAAAAACAATTTTTGAGTAAGTCATAAATTAACTTGAATTGAGTATTGACAGGAAATGACTCATAATATTATTACCCAGAAATTGATTTTGGCCATTTCTCAATTTTTACTCCCATACTCCAACGTTCAGGAAAAATTTCCGAAAATGCAATAATATTGTATTTTCTTTATTATATACACGTATATTGGAGCAAAGGGAGAAAAATACATGTAGAAAGCTCTTCATCGATAAAATAAATAATAATTTTTCGCGTGACAGGTTAGTGACATTCGGATTTGGAGCGCATACTGAGTGTCGTGCGTTGCCGGAGCAAGTTTTACGACGTATGACGAAGTTTGGAGCATACTTACTAAAATGCGCATATAACGCTGACAGAGGGCATGAGCAAGTACAGCGGTTATAAAAAAGCACTTGCCCGGTAATTATTTCATACTACGTAGAAATAAATTATTAGCATACTACGTAGTAATAAATTATTAGTATACTACGTAGTAATATTTTATTAGCATACTACGTAGTAATAAAATATTAGCGGTTGGTTTTAATCGTCCGAAATAAACTACTGTGCTCACGGTAATTAACCTGCATGGAAAAATAATCTCGGTTTAAAAATTACCTCGCTCAATTTGACCGATAATAGTTTGTGTGAGCAAAAAATAAGCAAACGTTCATAAATAACCTGTGCAGTGGTTGCGCTGGATGGGTTTTCGATGATTATCATCAGTTTTGGGACAAATATCATCGCTTTTCGATGAAATATGATCGATTTTAGATGTTTTATCGTGTCTTTCTATTCCGTTACTGTTGTATTTAGTACAACAGCAATAGTATGCTACTATAGCTTCCCTAGCACTGGCTGCATTTCAAAATAAAAAGTCAGAGCAACCACAGTAATACTTTTCCGAAATGGTGTCAACAAACGATGAATCACCCTGCGGTGGATGTGGAGATGGTGTCGGTGACGTGCATGTATGCCCCGAGTACTCTCCTCACATGCGCCCGTTCTGTGGGGCTCCTGTTGGTAAGGACGGGTATGGACAATCAGTTTTATGTCCTAAGTGTGAGTCAGAATTCGGAGTGCCACCAAGACTAGTCGTCGCCTATCGTAGCCGCGTTTCAACGCCAGATTCCGGTGGCGCAGCCTTCCTGTCCAGCTCCAGCGTCGACAATTTCGCTAGATACGGACAGCGACGACGTCAGCGACAGCGAGAGTATCCATCGCACCGACCGCGCTCGGTCTGCAGGGGGTAAAGCGAGAAAAGCAACGACGACAATTCTTAACCGCAAGAAGGTTGTGCGGTGTATGTTGGTGCAAGAGGAGTTGTCAGGCATTAAAGGGCTCATGGCTGCCGTAGTGGAAAAGTTTCATGCCATTTCAATGCTCGCACGCGGAACGCAAATATCGCTAAAGCTACATTCTGGTGGAAGCAGGAAGAAGACCTTCTACACAGAAGAAGAGGGACACCGACGCTTTCGTCTCGTCGGAACGAGGGGCGCAAACACGTGAATCTCAAACCCCTTCCTGACCGCGGGCGCCGCCGCAGTGCGTGGGTAATTTGGCTTTATGCCGAGCTCGTTGACGCGTTTGATCGACTTCGCAAGGCCGGACTAAAATTTGATGCGCCGCTTCTACGGCAGCTCGCATTGAGAATCCTAAGAAATGGGGTGACGATGGCTACAACATGACGGGCGTGGACAACCGGGGGGGGGGGGCTCTATTGCATGAAAAAGCGACGACGCGCTGGATACGGAGATTTTTGGAGAACCACAACATCGTGTTGCGTGCACAGACCGGAAAGAATCAAGTCAGTGTGGCAAAACAAGTGGAGATTAAGCAGGCTGAAGCCACACATCTGGGGAAGGTTAAACGTGCTTTTGACGAAGGAAACCTTATTGAAGATGCGGTAGAACACATCGAAGATAGAAAACATCGATGAAACCCATTTCGGCATCAACTTTGACAATGGTAAGTGTAACGGGGTTACACGCAAGTGGCTACACGTAGCCACTTGGTTACATGGAGGGTTCACGAACGTTGGTGTAAGACACACCAATGTTACACTTTCCAGACCGCTGGTCTGTATGCATTTAGGCTTCCTATTGGTAGATAAGCATTTCTTTCTACCAATTAGATTAGCAGGGTTCTGACAACCACCGGATGGCAGAATACCTTTCATATAGGATATCAGTCTTGGGAGGAAACCCAGTCCAGACATAAATCATAAATAACAGTTCTCATTTTAACCCAAAACGGCTTTTAGCTTTTCTTATTTTAGTAAATCTATACTTTCGGACGAAAGTATAGTTAACCTAAGTTTAAGCAAACTACGCTTCCTCGTACACGTGCGCTAACGTGTAAGCCGAAGTAGTGGGCACAGAGTTGGCCCATTACAGCAAGCGTCACAACTATTTCGTGAAGTCGAACGGTGTGCAGCGCATATGTCGGTAGAGTGGTGTGCTACTCGAGGATTTCACGACAAGATCACTCATCAAGACACGATACACAACCACACGCTGGGCTCGAGTTCGTATGGAAACCACCCTTCTATCCGTCGTGTTCAAGACGAAGATGTGATTGCTTTTGTGTGAGCTCCAAGCCGCCGGGCCTAAAACGAAACTCGTTTTGCAGTTCCTGAGGAAGAAGACAGGTTCGCGCTTCGAGATAAAGTATTTGAGTTGCTATATTTGGTTATCTGAAGTGTTTCTAATATCTAATCTTTGCTATGTAGGCAAGCATGTAACATTCAGGGACGTTCACAACTTGGGTGCGAAGCTGAAGGAAGCACGGCGCGGGTTTACAAGTGTGGAGAAAAGGCTGGAAGCTGGCGTTCGAGAATTTTGCACTCGGATAGAAATACGGCAACCATCTACGTGGACGACGACAAGTTAGCACATACTATTACGTTCCAGACCCTCAAATTGCGATGCTTCTTTGAGGCCTTTCCGCAAGTGTTGATAGTGGACACTACCCACAATACGAACGACGCTCGGTACAAGCTCTTCAGCATCATGATCCACGACGTCTTTGGGCATGTACGTACTGCAACTCTCTGGTGGGTGCCTATTTCTGACTATGTGACGCTAATTGTCGTTATTTGTGCGTGTGTGGCGTTTGTGGCTCTGTGTGACCATGTAGCTCTTTGTGGGATCTTGTGACTCTATGTAACTTCACAGGGACGATACGTTCAGCATGCTGTTATTGAGAATGAAAGTGCCGATTTCCTGACGGATGCGGTGACCTCTTCAAGTCTTTCAATGCCACATGAGATCAGGGTCGAGTCATTATCGTCGACAAGGATTTGGGGGAGATATCGCTGCTGCAAGCATCTTTTCCGGGAGCAAGAATTTTACTTTGTGTATTCCACGTTGTGAAATATCTTCGTGATGAGATTGCGAAAAAAGAATACAACATCCATGACCAAGACAAGGTCGAAGACGTTGTACACATGATGCTGGACGCTACGACATAGGCTGACTACGACACAGCCCGAAAATACCTCTATTACGTGGTAGACGGGAATAACACTGGAAGAGGACATTCCCGCGTCGTCGCATCCGTTTTTCAAGTACTTCCACAACAACTGGCACGCCTTTAGGTAGGTGTAGAGAAGTTTCGGGTGCGTCGATGTTCCTCACTTGGGGAACACAATGAACAACCGGTGCGAACAATTGTGATATATTATGCGGATTGGTGCGGAAGTAACACGTCCTACTTCTCATCTGAAATAGGTCTTGAAGCCACTGATGTCGAGTGGGTTGACACGCTGCAGTTCTTGCAGTCCGTCGCTGAGATGGAGTACGCAAAGAAGATGATGGATGGTGGGTACATGCGTTGTGCAGGCGCCGACACTGAGCTGTACAAGCTTGCAAGAGAGGTCAGTCAGCATGCGTACCAATTGGTGGAGAAACAATATCAAGTAGCGAATGGTCGAAAGGCAAAGTATACGACTCGCGAGATATAACCTCACATGATCGTGATAGATTCGACGATGGACACAGCCCGCAAGTACCATCTTGACACTAGGGTAAGTAAGCTTGTAATTACATAAGGAATTAATATGTATAATTAATTGTCATTATTTTATGATCTATGTTTGCACAGACGTATCATTGCTCGTGTATCTTCATCAGGACGGAACTGCTGCCGTGTAGGCATGCTATCTACTGGTGCCTACTTGCCAACAAGAGCCCCATTCCGATTAAGAATGTACATCATCGATGAAGCCTAACTTGTCCGCTCAACATCCCTGTCGAAGATGACGAAGATACTGAAGGCGAGGCTGCGTACGTCGTTTCGAGCTCGTGATTCTGAATTGAAGTCGTCGCGTCACAATGTTCTCAATGGAACCAACCAATTTTGCACGGCACACGCCGTCGCAACGTGCATTGCTGACGGTATGAGTCGGAATTGAACGTCGATGTTCTTGACAATTCTGGGAGGCCTCCAGCGTTTTGAAGCGATTGTAACCGACGCAGAGGTGCCACTGGTCGCGCTGCACTCACGTGAGCTTGTGAATAATTCGGATTCTGATGGCTCTCGTGTCCCTCCGACTACACCAGCCTATGACACTGACAATGAGTACGAGGAGAAGCCAGAATCCGATGTACATGTAGCGAAGTGTTTGAATTTGGACGACGTCGTCATTGAAGCCCGGACGGCAACTACTCGGTCTCATAGTAACACGGGCGTTGCGACTCAAGACTCAAGTCACTCAATATCAATTGACTCAAGGCACAAAACCCAGGAGACGAAGGATCCAGTCGCTTACGATGCATTTCGGTAGAGCCCGGCGGCTCTGACGGATCCTTGGAAGAATTGAAGTTGTGTGATCATGCGATATAAGTGATAGGGCCAGACACGCAGCCAGCAAAAGCGAACGTCAAGAGGCATTTGCCAGACGACAGTAAGCCAGGCTTCAGCTCAAGTGGTGGACTCTCATTCTTTGTCTCTAAAAGTACCAAAAGTTGAGGCCGACCCAAGGTTCGAAAAGCTCAAAAATTACAAGCCAAAACGCAACGCATTACGGAATCTCGCAAGGAGGCCAAACAGCTCGTACAGGAGATTTGCAACGCTAACCAATGTCGCCAGAGTGTTGAAGTCGGCATACAGCTACGAATCTGCGTTCGAGTCTTTATCCAGCTTCGCTTTCAAGACCATGGGGCCCAGGAAGCAACCTATCGCGAAAGTAGTCGTCCCGAACGAGTGCCTGACTAACGTCAAGTTTGTGCTGGATGAGAAGTTTACGAAGAAGTGTCAAAATTTGGCGAAAGATTATCGAGAGGCTCCCCAGGATACGAAGCTACCATTTGGCGTTCGTATCTCCAAGGCGGGGGCAATCAGCGAAGATCAAATACAAGTGATGGCTAAAGATCACCACACCATGGAGACCTTGGCGGCTGTGCCGGATGCTGTAGAGTGGGTGGCCGCTACGTGCATGAACATGCTGGATATCCCCGAAGGTCTGGAAGAGTATGCGGAGCTAGATGAAGAAGCTGTTACAGCCGCGTTGAAGAGAATAATCCTGCCAATGTCACGAGACTAACCGTTTGGAAGGATCTCAAACCATTCGGTGCTGCTGGTGAGGAAAACGCTGTGGTGGACCGACGACTGTATAATGCACACTACAAGAACATTGTGGGTCTTTTGGAATTATTTCGTCTACTATCTGCAGGACGCAGAGTGTCGACAGTCGCCAAAAGATCATCGCAGGCCCAAAGCCTTTCATGGTGCAGAACACACACGTGTTACTACCAATCCACATCAACAAAAACCACTGGTGTGGTGCAGTTTTCGACACCAAAAACGATCACGCTGTTTGATCCCCAACAGAAGAGAAAATAGTACCAAGAATGCGAACGTCTGGTGAATAAGATCTTCCCAGTGGCGGTGCGCGGCATTGAGTGGAAACGAGAGGGCAGTCTGAAGCAAAGAGATGGAGATAGCTGCGGCCCGCTAGTCCTATTATTTTTCGAGTCCGCAGTACGTGATATTGTGCTGCCGAAGTCCCATTCAAACGCGCTGCTGCGCTACTTCAGGTTGAGTTTTCTTTTGAAGGCTCTGCATGTTTAAACAGGAAAAATGAGGTAGCTTTGTTTGTATTGTTTAAACCACATAATACAAATCTATTTGCTACTCGTGCGGCTTCATCTTCTTATCTGCCACGGCTCTACTGTGTGGCATCATGTCAGTAGATATCAGTAAGTGAAAAGTTGGTTGAAGGTGCTGATATTGTATTGCTGGCTCGTCCTTTGGCGTTTGCTGCCTCGGGTTTTGTTCAAATTTCACAGCAAAATACTTACCATAGAGGAAACAAAACGGTTATTTGAAGAAGGACACCGCCTTGCAGCCTGGTCTGCAAGGCAAATGATCAGAATGAAGCTGCAAAGCCTATCTAGTTTCTCGATCTGACGTTGTTGGTCGCCATTGAAGGCACAATAAAAAACGACAAGTCTATTGTACACTCCAGCAACACGCACCAACATTCAAGTCTCTACAACATTCGGTCCACAACAGACGTTTGCGCAAGCACATACGAAGACTCTCAGAATGTCTTAAGAACGATGAAATTTTGAATTAGAAGCCGGTAATTTATTTCCATTTTGTGCCTTTGTATACATGAAAAGTGGTGGCAACTATGCGCGCTTAAGTACGAAGTCACAAAATCATTTTGGGCTCTAATATCACTTATTTTAATACTTCAAAATAGGTTTTCGCTTGAATTCGAGACTGGCGAAAATGGGGACACCACCGGGCATGAACGAGGCGGTCATCACGTTGCATAATGAGCAGTGGACGGCGGAGGGCGCACGGCTGCTGCTGGAGGTGGACGAGGGCTGGGTGGGATACCGTGACGATTTTGCTTGGAGCTGGCACGACGAGACGTACGCAGTCTACGCGGCCATCTGCCAAGAGCGCGGCTGGGTGTGCAACTCACTAGAGGCGAGTGTGGCTATGCTCCAGGCGCTACGCACAGGTGAAGTCAGTATGAAGCTCAGCGACTCGACGCACAGCTCCGACGGCTACACGCAATGGACGCTGACCGAGATGCGCGTGCTGGGTACTCTGATGCGGGATGTCGTCGACGGAAAGAGCCTAACGGTGCGCTGGTCGGCGCAACTCGCGGCTTTCGTGGATGCCATGAAGGCCAGGGATGGCAAGTACGCTTTCGATGACCGCACGGTTGAGGACTTTGCCTTCCGCGCGGGGAAATTCGTACCCGAAGCGATCTTATTGCTGATCGACGAAAAAAGGACGAATGGCAAGGCGACACCGAAGACGGCGTGGACGGCGAGGAGGACACGCAGAGCTTCGGCCTCGGAGCCTAGAAATCGGACACGTCGGGTGATAAGAAATCAATCGACTGAGAACTACGTAGATAGTGAAGACGAACCGCTTGCGCGTTTCAAAAAATCCAGGACGAGGGCTACGAGAACTGCTGCAAGTGCTCCTCCAATTCAGAGAATAGGTCGTAAGAGGACTTTAGACTCAGAAGGAGACAGCTCGTATCATGACCCAACGTCTGAGGATGAAGACTTGCTCTGGGCAGATGAAAGCTCTCAACGCGTGTCGGAAGGCAGTGCCCCGGCCACTCAGGAGATTACGAGTCAAGGAGAATTGCTGCCTGCAGCTGATAATGATCAGCCAAACGCGCTGATTCAAGATTTAGCGGATCAAGGACTGCCTTCACTCTCTCAAGACGATACGATTGAACGGCCTTCTTCGGCAACGAATCAAAGCCGAGACTCTCCTCGCGACGATCCTTCAGCTTCCAGCCAAGCATCTCCTCGCGAGGAAGATATAGCTCTTCAGCGACCGTCCTTGCCCCAAGATGAACCGGAACAGCAACGTGCTTTTCCTCGTCAAGAAACTGCGGATCAAGCACAGCTTACACACGGAGCCCAGAACGATACGCCAACGCGACGGCCAGCTCGCAAGCACCAGCGCGTCCAGGAATCGGTCGTAAGAGACCGCATAGACTCTAATGGTAACCCCAAGTCCGACGCACCGCACCTCTTCCGAAGTCTCAACCCGTACGATCGACCAGCAAAACCGTGGGGAGAGTTCGTAGTGGAAGTGTTGCTCGCAGAGAGAACCGCACGCAACGAAGACGAGCTTGACTACGTGCGGTTCGTGCGCGGCCTCTACGAGATCTGAGGCAGGCTGTGCATGTGTAGCTTCGTGAGCAGCTTTAGTCGAACTGTCCAGACCCACGTACAGACAACATATTACGCTCAAAGTGCATGTATACGCTCATTGCACCACAAGAACATGTTGCGTTGTACCTTTCTAGCATCTTCTACAATTGGTGCTCGCCTTTGTTGCGTCTGCTACTGCTGCCAGGTCGTCGGCTATTGCCGGCGGACCGCTGGTTGCTCCTGCTACTGGAGCTGCTACTGCTGGACTTGCTGCTCGATCCAGCGGACCTGGAGCTCGAGCTCGAACTTGTGGCGGATCTGGAGCTGCCTTCTCGCCGCGTGCTCGAGCTGGAGCTGGAGCTCGGCACGGGCTGCTTGTTCTTCTCGGCGCGACGGCGAGCCTGTGCGCGTTTCTTCTTCTTCTCATCCTCCGACATCTCGTACTTGTAGAACTCCTTCTCAGCCGACGGCAAATTGCCAGGTGCCGGCGAACTGGGCGAGTTGCCGGTCTTAAGCCCGCTGATGCGGTTCTTGGCCAGCACCAGCGCGCTCACGGCCTTGAGGCGACCAGCCGATGCGACCGTCGCAGCGGTGGAAGCGGCCGTTGTGGCTTTCTCCTTGCCGACGACGGCGGCCGACGAGGCCACCTGGAAGGCCTGCGACGTCTTGACCTTCTCGCGCCCCACCGTCGCGGCCACCGTGGCGCTCTGGAACGTCGTGGAGCTCTTCATCTTGTCGCGGCCTACGGCGGCCGCCCCCGACGCGGCGGCCAGCGCTAGTGTGCCTTTCTCCTTGCCGATCTCGGCGGCTGCTGCACCGGCGAAGTACAGCGTGTTGCCGGCGCGGTTAGCCATGCTCTTGAGGTTGTTCAAGTCCATCATGAACAGAGTAAAGTTAAAGAAGACCGATCAAAGAGATGTGGACTGACGTGTGCTAGTTCGATTATGATTCAGATGCGCAGCTCTGCCGTTGTCAAAAACACTCGGTGCGGAGGGGCCATAGTGAAAGCAAATCATTTCGCTTTTGGTACAGTAGAAGCCTGGGCAGAAGTACAGAATACACGCGAAAAGGGACTAAAATGATTTTCATCAAGTTATTTATTCTAAGAGGTTCTCTAGAAGCACTGATGCAGGATCTGGAGATACATTGGTCAAGAGTACTACATTTCACAATGGTAAAGTAAGTGAGTGATGTTTGCCGTCAAGACGTCGAGTGTGGCATCGCGATCGGCGTCCGAGGGATGTAGAGCTGTTGGTAGCAGCATGTTCGCTGCGGGAGCTTGCTTATTTTATTATCATAGCTGTGGCTCCATGGACGCACAGCGGCGGTAAAGCTCTTCTGATTTCTAAAAAGAACCCAAAAATCCGGGGCTTTCCGCGCTGAACTTGCCTTGCACTGCCGCCGTCGCCGATAAGATACATGTAGCGCCACCCAGTGGTTGCTTCTGGATCGTCCAGTGCATTGCGTGGCTGGGCGTTCGCGGCGCGCAAAGTTGACCTGCACACCCGCCATCTGCCACCGCCAGGCTTAAGCGATGTTCTGGTCTGGTCAGGGATTTGAACACCGCGGAGACACCTGATTCAGTGAATCAGGTGTCTCCGCGGTGTGGAACATTCAGGTCCTGAAAGGCTGCAAAATTCGGCTAGATCCATCAGTGACCTCTGTTGTTTTTGCTCCTGTAATTTAAGTGTCAATTACAAGGCAACAAAAGGCAGCAAGCAGTTTGACAAAGAATAAAAGGCAACTTGCCTTGATTGAAGCACTTATAATAGTTTTTGTATGCTGTCAACCCTATCCGCATTAGTTTTACACACGTCAACACTTCCCCCTTCAAGCGACTGACCGGCGGTCCTTAGTAACCGCAAAATGAGCATTAGAGGCACGCGGAGGTTTGTCGAGCAGAGCGTGGTGACGTCGCTCGTGCCGCTTCTCAAGCGCAACCTGGCCAAGCAGCCTCCCCAACGCCATGACGCTCCCTTCGTGGTGCGTGCAGCAGTCTCCTGAGCTGAGACCGTCCACAATTATTGATTTTTTTGCCATTATTGCTGCTGCAGCGTGCAAGCGTGGCTGCTGTGTTCCGATGGAAGGAGAAGGATCAGCGCTCGCTCGAGCTGCTGTTCGTGAGGCGTAGCGTGAACGAGAAGGACACGTGGAGTGGCCAGATCGCGTTCCCAGGTGGCCGTCGGCAGAAGAAGACCAAGATGGACCTCAACGCACTAAACGACGTCTCGGGCGAATGGACGGACTGGGAGTCGCTTCGCGAGACGGCACAGCGTGAGACCATGGAAGAGGTCGGACTGGACCTCACGAATGAGTATGTGGCTACTGTTGACTGGGTAGAAGATGACGTTGCAACTGACTTGCTGTTGCTTGTTGTTAGACACGTGCACTGGATTGGCAACTTGCCGCCAACTCAGACGCACCTTCGCTCGCTGAGCGTCAGCACACAAGGTGACGAGACGCTACTCTTTTTTTTTTTTTTTTACTTTTGTTGCCAATTACTGATATTTTTATGTTGTTACCTTTTTTTTTACAAGTCTTCTTCATTGATGCGGCGGCGGACGAGCACGACTACAAGCCGAAGCTGCAGGAGTCTGAGATTGCAGATGTATTTTGGGTGGATGTACAGGAATTCTTCAATACGCGGCGGTATCAGGTGCTCTCGTACCCGCTGGAAGACAGTCTCCTGAGTCTGCGTTTGCGTCCACGTGTGCTGGCGCTGGCGAAGAAGATGCTGGGCAACATGCTGTTTGACTGCATCTATCTACCGAGACCTGATCACCCGCCACCCGATGACGAGCGTTTTCCTCGTCGTGAAGTGCACGACTTCGTCTTGTGGGGATTGACGCTGCGTGCTGTGGTGAACCTCTTCGAGGTCGCTGGATCTCCACTCCCCATGCGTCCAGACGCACAACATTTCGACTCCAAGCTGCTCGGCGACATCGTACTGTACTGCATGCGTTTCCCGGACAAGGTCATCGCTGGTACTGCCACCATCTCGGCCATGCTGCTCGTTGGCGTCGTTTACAGCAACCTGTAACGTTAGTGCATGTTGACAAGATGGCTACATTCTGCAAACACTCGGGAGTGACAAGGTAGTCAGTATAACGAGGTTTTATAGTGACCTCAGGAATAAAGCATCATCCCGAAACTGATTCACCAGCGCGTAGGTGGCTCACTTTGCCCTGCGTAATGGAGCCTCCTGCTGCGTCTCCAGCCGGACGAGGCGGCCTATTCTCTTCCCCAGATGCCGATGTATCTCCCAATCCCCTTCCTATCCCAATTTCACCACATTTGGACCCGCAGCAACCTCATGAACGACGACACAAGCGCGCATTGGGCACGTCTTCGTCCCTCTCAGACGCTGTAGGCGCGAATCTGCTCATGCAACTGATCCCGATACACTGGGACGGACCTGCACACAAGAAGGGCGACTGGTTGCCGCGTTGGGATGACGTGTACCTGAGTCTGGACGGCGCGACGTTGCGTGTGTTCGAGTCTAGAGGCCGCTTCTTGGAGGTGCAGGAGCTGGAGCAGCAGCAGATGCAGCAGGACGGCAATCCTACGGTAGTAATCGACAAGAAGCACTGCTACACGGTCACAGCTGTGGACAAGGAGAACGTTGGGCGTCCCCATGGATTCTACGTTAAAACCAAGGAGAAGAGCAAGTCACTGCACCTCACAGTGGACAGTGAGCTGGAGAGAGTGCTGTGGATCCATCTACTCGGTGCCGTGGTGGAGCAGGTACAGAACGTGCTACCAAAGGCGCAGCGGAGACTGAAGACAGTGGGCTCAAAGATTGAATCTTCGCCTAGGAAGACTTTAACGTTGGCACCGTTGTCTACCCCAAGACGGCCAAGGATACAGACACTGACTCTGCTGGGAACTCCTGTGAATGTGGAACTAAACATATTCTACGATGCCTGGGGCTGTATTCAAGCACGGAAAGGCAACTTTGCTCTGCTGATGCCAAGTTTCCACCCAAACATCACGTTGACGTCGAATTATCCCCCAAGTGTTCCTATTGCAGGGGAGTATCACGGACTTTCTGGAGTGCTAGCTTTCTTTTCGAATTTACATGGCTCTATGGACGTATCGCACTATGGTGTTGAGCATGTGGCACGTCGAGGTGACCTGGCAGTGGTGTCAGGTCGAGAAACGATACGAAGTGCCGAGAGTGGAAGACGATTTCGACACTTGTGGAAGCATGAGCTGCGGTTTGAAGCCGACGGACGTATTAGCCACATTAATATTCTAGCGGACAAGACGGCAGCAGCTGTAGCCTTTGCCAATGGCGGGGGCAGTGGAGCAGGTCCAGTGATTGGCGAGGCTACGGGGCCTACTCTAGCTGCACTTCCGCGTGAACGCGAACGGCAAGCCAGCACATGTCCACCAGGGGAGATTCGTGTGGTTTGTATCTCCGGAGAAAATTTCAGGAGACGAAAACCTACAACGAGTGGGGGCAGCGGATACAAGATAATAATTGGGCTGAACGAGTTCCCGCACCTGACGACGAAAGTCCCAGGGACGAAAAACACAAGCAGCACCAGCAGCAGAGATGTAACTACCACTAGCACGGATGGATTGAACCGAGTTGGTTCTTGGAAGGCGTACTCGACACGTGTCGTCAAAAGCAGCGGCGGTAAAGGCCCGTTCTGGGCTGAGACGCTGCACTTGGAGTTTTCTGGGGCTGTTCCTGGCTCAACAGCTAGTCTATGCATCGATGTGTGGAGTCTCGGTGTCATTGGCGACGAACTGGTTGGCTGTGCGAAAGTAAATTTGGCTGACTATTTGGGCTCGTCCGAGGGAACAGAGGAGCAGATCGCGTCTGTGGCTGTACCCAAGTGGTTCGAGATCTACCGAGCAGAGACGTTCGAGAAAGGTGCACGAGGGGGAGATACTCAAAGCTGCGGGCGTCTAGAGCTTAGCATCAGCTTTGCTCCTTACACAGAGGAAGACGATTCTATGGGTGAAGATGACGATATGAGTATGAGTGAGGAAGGAGAGCGCTCTGGCATCTCTACTGATGGGGGACGAACGCCAAGATATCGCAAGAGTTTTGACAGGCTACAGGAGCTGCACAAGGAAACTGGCCAGAACCGGCGGGTTTCGGAACGTTATTCGCTTGCAGCAAGTGATGAACCTGGTGGATTTGAGCTCGTGGAGGCTGACGGTGTTGATCAGCAGGACAAGAAATCTTCATCAGAAGAGGAAGAAATGTACACGTTCACGGTGGCTTCGACCAAGTTCCGCGTGTACAGGAGATACCAGCTGATTCGAGCGATCGGCCACGGCGCATACGGGGTGGTGATTGCAGCAAGCGACCAAGTCACAGGGAACTCAGTGGCCATCAAGAACATCCCGCGTACCTTCGATGACCTGGTTGATGCCAAGCGCATCGTGCGCGAGATTCGACTGATGAGGCATCTGCGTCACCCACACGTTGTCTCGGTGCTGGACGTGATGCGTCCTCCATTGCTTGCCACTTTCGATGACACGTACATCGTCACTGACCTCATGGAGACCGATCTACACCGGGTTATTAACTCGCCCGAAGCTCTTTCCAGCGACCACATCGCCTTCATCACGTACCAACTGCTGTGTGGACTGCGCTACGTCCACTCTGCACACATTATCCACCGCGATGTCAAGCCGTCGAACGTGCTTATCAATCGCGATTGCTTAGTTAAACTCTGTGATTTTGGACTGGCACGGGGCATCGACATCCGTCCAGTCACTCCAAGCAGCATTGGTGGGAACACGACGCCTAGTAGTCAAGATGGGGAGCCTGCACTGGACGAAGCGTTGACGGAATATGTGGTAACGCGTTGGTACCGAGCGCCTGAGCTGCTGCTCGCGAGTCGGTACTCTACGGCGATCGATCTCTGGGCTGTCGGGTGTATTCTAGCAGAGATGTTCACACGCAAGGCGCTCTTCCCGGGCCATGACCACGTGCATCAGTTGCATTTGATTCTGCAGCTCGTGGGGAGTCCACCAGCGGACGACATGGGATTTGTCACCAACATGAAGGCCAAGCGGTGGATGGCGCGTCAGCAGCAGCACGAGGCCAAGCCACTCAACACGGTTTGTCCGAATGCTCCATCGGAGGCACTAGATCTTATGGCGAGGCTACTGCAGTTCGATCCTCGCAAGCGAATCTCAGTGGACGAAGCCATTGCCCACCCGTTCCTGGCGCCATGTCGTGCGGATGGCGTTGACATGGACTCGGAGCGTCTGGCTGATAGCGCCTTTGACTTTTCATTCGAGCGGGAGAACAAGGGCAACTTGGACAAGAACACGTTGCGGCGCCTCATCTTTGAGGACGTTTGCCACTTCCACCCAGAGGCCACGGCCGAATTGGAGCAGTTCAAACAGGAACAGGAGCGATTGAAGCGACTAGAAGAGGAAAAGTGGAGGAAGGAGGAAGAAGCGCAGACTAAAGCCAAGGAAAGAACAGGGAAGAGCTGGGCGGTCAGCGTCTAAACGGCAGTCTGATCTCATACGAAAGTAGAAGTACGTCGAAGTACGAAATACAGCGAGTTGAAGTTGGCTCATGCTCTCTGGAGAGTGTATGAACGCATCAGCCTTTTGTGTCTTATCCCCGATAGTCCAATTTGAACATCGGACAAACAGTGTATCTTGCTGGATTGAGTGAGACTCTCACTGAGAGGGGGTCCATGAACACGATGCGTCAAGGCAACATCGTGTATTAATCATGGCTTCTTCCCCGACAACATTACGACGAACTCACGAACAGGCATGGCATGAAAGACTTGCCGATTGTTGGACGACGCCGCGCAGTCTCCGCCGCAGACGCATGCTGAGAATCGGCGAAGACAGTTCAGAAACCTAATGATGGACACTGTCCACGATCAGATTTCCGTTGCATGATGCAACGCGACGTGTTTGGAAATGAAGTTGCCCTATCGTGTTGGATCCACGCTCCCCTGCAGTGCTGGCAACGTCTGTTTAAACGTTGTTTCGTTATAACGCCTCGGACGTCATTACTGACTTTTTAAACGTTCGTTCGAGCGGCACAGTGTACAAAAATGGTACCCCAGAAACCAGAATAGTAGCCCGTTTGCATTTGACTTACTAAATCCAAGTTAATCTTTTTACAGGAAACCATGATATCCACTACTAGTGGATATCACTGTTGGTAAGTAAGTAAGAAAAAAGTTTTGTCGCCCAATCAGAGCAAACCTTTAAACTTGCTAATACTTTCCTCCAAAATGATGGAATTTGAAAGGAATACCACTGCCGTATCATTTACTAGTGGATGGACAAGCATAATATGCTTGACAAAGAAGATATTATCTCCTTTGTCAAAATGGGGAACAAACGCTGGTCGGAGCTAAGGAATATGCTCTGATAAGTTTCCTTGTTGCAGACTTGAAGAACTACACGGCGGGTGTGAAGACCAAGTTCTACGCTAGCGCTAGCGCCTCGCTCAGTTCTAACACTCCTATTCAAGTGTAGTCCAAAGTGTATTGAGCTAGAAAGCTCATAAAAATAGTGCATCCAGGTATCGGTTACTGCTAATTGCCTTGTATTGCATGGCTTCCTTGTCGCCACCGTCCGTGCCGCCCTCTAGCGCGTTGACTATCAAAGCAGCCTCCAGCCACTCCAGCGCTATAGCGCGCTCACTGCGTGTCATGGCGATGAGTGGAGGACTGGCAGACAATTTGTCTGAGACATGGCGCCACACAAACCGCGGCACTCACGGTTCAAACTGGAAGGTTTGATTTGATTGGATGACGCTAACTTACCCAATGGTACTTGCCAACCGTGATAACCACTTAGTGGAATATAGTTCCTGTCGTAAAAACGGTTTTAACAAACAGTCTAAAATGTATAAACAGTATAAACATTTAGACGTTCGAGTTTGTACTTAGTACGGTCAATTGCCAGCACGCCGGTATGATCTCTCTTGGACGCACGTGCGGCTTGGCACGGCCTCTCTATCCAAGCATGTGGCCTGGTGGTATCGCAAAGCAAGTCCCTCGCAACGCTCTTCGCGCGCTTGCAGAGACTCGTGCCCAGCAGCGAAAGAATTCTCACCAGTTTCGATCGAGTTGCCGAAGCTTCGGCTACAGCAGGTGCCACCATTGGCAATGCCCAAGCACTGCCAAGCTGCGGCCCCGAGTCTTCAAGCGCCGCGCACCTGCCCCGCTGGCAATCGCGAAAGCCATGTGCCTCGTTACATCACCAAACGCCATCGCGTGAACACGGCGCGAGGGCCGACGGCGCCGCGGCCAGACAACTTACCGTCGCAGCTTTGAAGTCTGCTTCGTCCGGCTCCCCATGTTGAAGTGGTCGACCGATTTGTATTTTTCATGATGATTTCGGGAGTTATTGTGTAATTCCAAACTACAAACAACGGGCGTTAAAATACGACTGTGAGTGTCGCCAGTTGGATCACGACAAAAGTCACTTGGACCCTCGCACTGGAATCACAGCCAGACAACGGCGGACAGGCTGTTGCGCAAAATACCAGAGCCAGCGGCAACGGCACCGGGTGTAGGAAAATCGATCTGCTCGAATGAAAATACAGCACAGCGCGCAAAATACTTGTTTTGTGTGTTTTGCATAGCGTTTAGGCTCGAGGTTGAATCAAATCATCGTGCCATCAGAAAACCACAACCCATTCTGCTCCAGAAGCGGATGATTTCTGGGTCGTGCCGTCGCAACCAAGCGCACTGAGTTGCAGCATTGGTCACAGCGGCGCCATGTTCGTGTTCTCGTAGTGATGGCGAAGAGTCAGAGCGTGCAGTAACAACACAGGAGAAGGCAGCGGAAGAGAACTCCCAGTCCGAGTATTCTCCTCGCGACCAGGTCAATTCATCACCCACATTGGATTGGCGTTTTCTCTCATCAGACCAGATGGTAAAAAATGAGTCAAGCCAAACTGGTAAACTTCTTGTGTTTTTTGCCAGTCCGTTTTGGCTAAACCGACTCTTCTATGGTCTGCTGGACAAAAAACGGCGACGAACCTGGGTCGCGTCTCTGATGTGTTGCCACTTCACTTGATTGTAGAGTGAGGGCCTCACTCGCGTATTTGCCATCGCATTCTCAATCTCCGCGTCGATCCACTCCGTCGCCATCAGCTTTTTGCCTTAGCGGAAAATGTAAGTGTTTGCACACAGATTTGCATCCCCCAGCGCCTATTGTGGTCGGTTTGTCACCAACTGGCGGCAGTTCCTTGAACCTGCTGACGCAGGTGCAGGTTCCGTTCCAGTCTGTGTGCGGCAGGCTGTTTTGCCAGAAGCTTTTACCGGTTGTCGGCTTGCGAACGCTAATTCTGTGTCTGTCTGTTGACCAACATCCTGCAGACTGCAGCGAAAAAATACGCTGCCGATCCACTCGAGCACTTTTACATTGCGAACGTGGGCAGTGCGTGCATCGGAATCGGATCGGCCTAACTCGACCTGACGGACTCTTTGCAACGAGTCGAGATGAGTTGTCTATGCTGGGGAGACGCGGAGCGTACGCGCAAGCTCAAGCAGGCGCTACGCAAACCTGAACCGCTCGAAGTGAGCGCACTCGAGTTGCTGGAAAAGCACAAGAAGGAGAGTGACACGTCCTCTGGAGGCCGCACGAGCTGCTCCAGCCACGACATCTGGGACGACGACGACTGCAGCGACGACGGCTCCGTCTCCAGTAGCGACTCGCGTAGCCCCTCGCCCGTTTCCAAGAAGGAGGTGACAGAACCTTTGCAACTCGCACTGGAGGCCTGCCAAAACAATTGGAAGAACGAACACAAGACTCAGCCCCCGCTACCCATCGGATCCCCGTCGAAGCACAGGATGAAGGACCAGGAGGACTACTTGAAGACGCTGCGAAGTGCGGCATTCGGACTGCGTCGAGTGATGCCCATTGTGGTCCCCGCGGAGCTTGTGCCACCCACCGAGTACGACCTGAGAAGTACCAACGGTCTCATGAAATGTGTCAATGCCATTGCGCCAATGCCAACCGCCGAACAGATGAGTGCCAAACATTTGGCAATCAACGAGTTGCAGAGAGTTGTGGATATTTGGCTACGTCGCACACTCGACACTTTGGAGGGAGTGGCAACAGATAGTGAAACCAAGTCAACCGAGACTGCGACACTGTTGCTGGGAGGGAGTTGGCACCTGAAAGTAGGAATGGCCGAGTCGGATCTGGACGTTGTGGCGTTCATGCCACACGCGGTGACTGCCGAAATCTTCTTCAGCTCGTTGTGCGAACATCTCGAACGGGAAACATCCGTCTCCGACCTCGTCGCTAGACGGAAAGCTGCCGTTCCCGTGCTTTCGTTCCAGCTGAACGCGGTCCGGATAGACTTGCTGTTCGCTCGGTACGCACAGAAGCAGGCAGTGCCCAAGCACTTGCCGTTCCTGCCTGGAGACGACATCCAGGTGATGCGTGGAATGGACGCAACGTCAGTCCGTTCGCTGTCTGTTGCTCGCGTGGCTTCGCTCATTCTCGAGCTCGTGCCAAACGCCAGTGTGTTTCGATCTTGTCTGCGTGTGATTCGCCTCTGGGCGAGACATCGCGGTCTTTACTCCAACAAGGCCGGTTACCTCGGTGGCATTTCGTGGGCATTGCTAGTGTGCTTTGTGTGCCAAATGTTTCCTCGTGCAAGTGTGGCTTCGCTTGTTCACCGGTTCTTCTCAGTTCTGGCGTCATGGCGGTGGCCTACGCCCATTCTAGTGGCACACCCTTCAAATGGAGGCAAAGCAGATAATGACGTTCAATGGGATCCGCAACACAACATCCACGACCGAGCACACCTCATGCCGATCATCACGCCGGGCTTCCCAGCTGTCAACACTGCTGTAAATGTGAACATATCGACGCTACGTGTGCTACGTGAGGAGTTTGCTCGCGGCCAACGCATCATGGACGACCTGCGTCGTCGCAGTCTCAGCCACCCGTCGTCGTGGAACCAGCTCTTCACACCTACCGAGGTGCTCGTCCGATACGACCACCACGTGGCTATCGAGCTGCGTGCACCAAACGAGGAAGCATTGGCCGAGTGGTCCAGCTTTGTCGCCAGTCGAACTCGGAAACTAGTGGAGACTCTGCAGCATACCCCCTCGGTAGCGTCACTTCATCCATTGCCCGATCTCGTTCGTCCTCAAGGTCACGAAGCAAACGAGAGCGATGCAGTGGTCGGCTACTACTTTATTGGTTACACTGTTAATGTACCGCCAATGCCGCAGCCTCGCAGCAGACATTCTGCTCGAGCGCCCGTCCCCACCAAAACCAGCCAAGAGGAGTTCGCTCAAAACAGCGTGGCTTCAGCAACACGGTACTTCCTTGCTACGGAGCTAAACACTGCTGCCGAGAAGAAACCAGGCATGGAAGTCGAGATCAATTACCGCTCGTGGAACGACCTGCCCAGTGCCATTTTCCCTGGTGGTCGTAAGGCAGCTGTTGGTGACCGTGCGAGGTATATTTTGAGTCAAGCACATCAAGTGAACCTTGCGCTAGGCTTAGCTCGTTAGGGCTATGAATATGAACATCGATTCATTCTCCAGTGCTTTCGTGTTAAGATGGATAGCATCTAAGCACTGAGGAACGCATGCGAGATATTTAAGAAAAAAAGAAAAAAAGTTAATGAAAAATACTTCAAAAAACACATAAGCACTACTGACGTTTAATCGATGGTCTGCATTCATAGCGTGCAAGACTCTTCCAGCATGCCGCCAAACTTTGCGTCTTGGTTGCTGCTTCTTGGGCAAAATGTACCGCGCTTTCTGGCTCACGAACTCTTCTTACCACGCGGTGCTTGACGGGGTGCGATTGACTCGCACGTCTTCGATTCCGCGCTTCCTCACGACGTTGGACGGGTTGTTTTCTTTCACGAGAATGCTGCTTTCCACTACCGGGTCATCAAAATCCATGCCGGCCAACTCGGAGAACTCGTTCAGAGTATCGTCTACGTTGCCCTCCATCTCCTTGCTGTTCTTACTATCTCGGGTGGTGCCATCGGGACTGAAGCTGGGAAGTCGCGTTTCGGTGATAGTCGACAGACGAGGTTCAATCGCGGGCAGCGAAGAAGAAGATAACCCTTTTGGAGTCATCGTTGGGGCTTCATACACCCTGCTCTCGGACACTTTTCGATCATGTTCTGCTCTCGAAGACTCAGCGTTGGTTGGACTGATTCCGACCGCTGTCAATCCATCCATCATTTGCGTTGGTGTATTCATTGTAGGGGTGTGGACATGACCAGCGAAGTCCACGTCTGTAAACTGTTGCAAAACCGAGCTGGCCGTCATGCCAACAGTGTTGTCTCGAGTGGGTGACAGACCCGATGAATAGGTGGCAACGTTTGTCGTCACTGCGGAAGATGAACCCGGCGTTGCCGGAGTCCGAGATCCCGTGGCCATTTGTGAGCTTGACATGACTTTCTGCACAATTGGAATCACAGACACTTGCATGAAGCGCTCAATCGAATTCAGCACTTCAAACTTCCGTGGCTGGGCGCTTGTGGGTTGCTCGTTCAGGATGTTCAGCACCAAACCAATATTCTGCAGCATGGACTGGGCCTTGGCACTGTAGACAGAGTTCGGGGGTGCGGTGTTGTGAGCCAATGCTCGCTGGGCGGTGCGTAACTTGTCATCATACGCAGCTTTCAACGCTCGGATTCGTTCCCAGTACAGCTGTGGATTCTCCCCCCAATTGGCGTTGGCTTGAGCGTAGCTGTCATTCGTAAAGTTCGGCTGTTGTCCATACGAATACGGTGGCATTTGCTGCTGGGCCATTCGTGAATTGCTGCGTTCTCGAGCTCTCTGCATCTCAGCTTCCGCCGCGACATTGGGACTAACAAAAGACCCGCTGACCATTGGCGAGTTGTACGGAGAATTAAATCCTGGGCTGTTCATGTTGCTGGAGGCATTCCTCTGGGCAGAGAGCTGAAGCTCCAGCTTCTTTGCCTGGTTCTGCCACCGAGCCAATGCACCCCTTTGATTCCAGAGCAACTCGATCAACACTGACTTGTCCAAATGCTGAATCTGGGCCGAAAACTCCTGAAAAGTCGTAACTCGCGATTGGGTCCGAGGCTGTTGCACGTGCTGCTGTTGCATTTGGTATTTGCCTAAATGCTGGTGCGCCTCCATCAAGTTCCGCGGGGTGGCTTGGCTTGCTATCTCGTTTACGTTGCTCTGAACCGAGAAACTCTGAGAAGTTGGAGGCGACATCGACGACGTGGAATAAAACTGGTTCCCCATCTGCTGCATGCTCATAGCTCGATTGGGTGTGCTGTGTTGATGCTGTTGCATCCCACTGGTCATATATCCTGGCGTCTGGTTTCCCATGAGTGACTGGAATGAAGTATCTGCTCCACTCATCGACTGGCGTGGAGTCGAGAATGACGAAGATCTGCCGAAACTATTCGCTTGCTCTTGCTCCTGCGCCTTCGCAAGCGCCTGAGCGTACTCGTAACTTCGAGACTGGGATATCTGGTGTTGCGAGTAGCCACCTTGCATCTCTCTAGACACTGCAGACTGCGCTTGAGTGTTGGTTTGCATATTTCCAAATCCTTGAGCGTCGTTCGAGTACACGGCCGCGTTTGCCTGCTCCAATTCGAACTGCATGAGATTGTGGATCTCCTGCTCCATCGTCGCCACGTATTGACTCTATAGTCCGCCAGCAACAAAAACAACAAGAAAAAACGTTTCATGAGAATTATTCCACAAAAGAAGAAAAAAAAAGTGTCATCAATGGAAAAAAAATTACCCGCGTTGTCGCCTTTTGACACGTTTCCATCTCCACGTTCGTCGCAATCTGGCGGACCATCACGTCCTCCTGGGTCGGATTTGTGCTCTGCAATTGACGATAACTGCATCAAAAAAGAAAGAAGAAAAAAAGTCAATACCAGTGCAACACGACAATACGAGAAAAAAAATCTCCCCACATTCTCTGCAGATAATTTCTTCGGAGCTGCGTGTCTTGGGCGGGCAGCAACTCCGTCTCGTCTTTAGTTTCAGTTGATTGTTGCTTTCCGCGCTCCGTCTTGTCCTCTGTAGTCTCCTTCGACTGCTGCTGCTGTTGCTGTTCTCGTTCCTCTTTAACTGTTGGAACAGGAGGTGGAGGCGGCTCCACTGCCGCCTTCTCCTGATCTTTCTCCTTCTGTTTCTTTTCCTCCTCGGAATCCACCGCCTTTCGGTTCCGAGGACTCGCGCGACGTCGCGGAGTCGGCACTTTCTTCTCCTTCTCCGCCTTCTTGGGTCGCGAGCGCGGCGTCGTCTTCCTCGCGCGCGTGGAGCCGGGCTTCTTGGGCTCATCGATGACCTGCGTGGACGCCATAACTTGTTGGCGTTGACGAACGTGTCAGCTGGAGGCCTTTCCAATCTGGTAGTTGGGTGCGGTTTCCCTTTTGTCAAAAGGTTGCCGCTGCAAGGAAATTAACCAATCAGAGATCGCCAACATGAGAAGGATCTGATAACTTATCAGTCGCACTGCAACTTGTCGTCCGCTTATCAGATAAGTTGCAGACTGCAAAACGTGTGCGAAGGCAAAAAAAAAGTCGAGGATTATCGGAATCACGTAAAATCGAGCGAAACGAATGAAATAAAAAAAATTATTGTTTTTTTAAGATTTGTTTGGTAGTGTAGCTCTTATGCAGTTCAAACTCAAGTCATATTCGAGGACCGGGAACACGATGTGCTCAAGCATACCCTGTAGACTCGTCAGTGCCAATGCAGCAGCGAATGACTCCTGCTCGTGGATCTCAAGCTCAGTTAGCACCGTTTCCTCGCCTTTCCTCGGATCAAAATGATCCCAAAGTGTTTCTTTGCCATAGTGCGCATACCGTTGTGAGGCAGCTCTACAGTAGAATTGTCCCGAGAAATGATGTAATGGCAAGCAGGCTGCTGGAGCTGCGCACACCAACCAGATTGACGTCCAGGCACGGCTGGCGTACTAGTGCTTTTGGTTCAACGTGGACCTCGAATTGTTTCTTTACCGAGCGACGCCATAAAAATGTTTAAAAACGTGTTTTTTAATAATATTTATTTGATTATAACAAATAAACAGGTCAATAGGGAAAATGGGGGAGAAACGAATTTCATGCAAATATGTTTCTTCTTTTTTTATGCTGATCAATGAATCTGAAGTCGCAAACCTTCGAAGCTTTACCTGCAACAAGGAAGCATTCGCATAGATAAGCAAGCTGTGCACGCGTTCAAGTGGCATGCCAGCACAGCTTGCCGCGATTTGCACTCCGATCGGGAAAACGTATGCATTTGAAACGTTGTGTCAAAAGCGGTTATTAATAGCATGTGACAGTAGATGTATGTCGGGTTTGTCAGTTTTGACAGTATGTGCTTACGTGTTCAACGCGTCATACTGTATAGGAATACGAGCCCTTTGATGTCAGCACATGTATGTGAAATTACGATGACTGGCGGTAAGCTAGCAGACCCGTCCAAACCCGTAGTTGCATGGTGCACATTCACGCGCTTTAGCCCTTCAAAGACGGAAATTCAGACTGAGGGAACAATGAATGTGGACGCTGACGACATAAGCGAGGAGAATCGCGACTTGCCCCAGCCTTGGTAGACCGTGCGACGTGCGAGCGGCGCTCCCGCTCTTGAGTACGTGGGTACTCCTCCTTTCGCCATCGCCACTGCGTCACAGTCTATTTTTAACAATCGTTTGGGCTGAATTATTTTATGGGTTTGGTCCAACGTTGAGCACCGCGTGTAAAAACGTCCCGTCTATCACTAACACCAGTGTCAGTATGTGTGTACGGTTCAAACCGACGATGGACCAGCACTCTGTCGCATATCGTAAAACGCTTTTTGACAAACGTTTGATATTGGTACACGTTTTGACGTTTTCCCGTCTCCGATCGGTCAGCATGAAATAAATTATCAGATTTGCTCCACAGTGGCACATGGACGTGCTGCACCACCAATGCCCTGAGCTCGCTGTCGTAGCTGGGCGAGACGTTGCTGCAGCTCATTGCGGACATGCATTCGGTCCACGCGCTTGGCCTCGAGCTTTGGCTGCGGCACCGTCTTGGTCGTGAGGTGGATATCCTTGCCGAACGTGAGCACAGACGTTCCCTCCTTTTCTTTTGCCTTGTAGAATCGTTGTGCAAACACCACCATCGACCTTAGCGACGGGATGGCGCTCAGCACGAAGGCCCGCAGCTCATTTTGGTAGTATTCCTGCCCACGCTCCGCCTTGCTGGTCGCAAATGATCCGTTCGCTGTGCGTCCGGAAAAATAGCTCATCTCCGCGACATAGTTGCTCAGAATATCCTCGAAGCGTTGACGTTGACCGGCAGTGCAAGTGAGCAACTCCCACGCGACGTCATTCTCCAGAAAGAGCTCAGCTTGGCCAGAACCGTCGTCAATGACACAGCGCACCGTTGTCCCCATATACGTACGCGTCTTGAACGCAGAATCAGATGGGGTCATTTGATGCCACTTCCACGCACAATTTCGCGAATATTTCGACTCAGGTTGCGACTCAGTATGCTTCCAAACACCGCGACGTTTGTTCAGTTCCATTGCCTGGTGACACAAACCACACTTTCGCTTTAACACCACGTAGCTTATGTGCACCACTCCGACCACGTATCGATGCAGCATTCGGTCAACGTGCGAAGTATGGTAAAGATCGTTCAGGAACATTGTCGGCATAACACCATAGAGTTCTCCGTCACGTGGTACCGACAAGGTCGGAACTAGTCGCGCTGCAGTAAAGTGACTCCAGTTTAGATACACCTTGAAGCTTGAGCGGGCGATAAAACCCTGGAGTCGAGTCAACTCCACGACACAATTCAGCTGCAGCGTGCCCAGCAGACCAAAGCGCGAAGTATCAACGCGAATCTCAATAGTATCCGGATGTTGGAGATCGCGGACATGAAGAATGCATGCTAACTGCCGGCGGGACCCTTCTGCAATGCTATCACCTTCTCGAATACGCTTCACTCCAATTGTTGCAGTATGGGGTAATTGTTGTTGCCCGTTAGATCGCCAGTAGTACTTCTTCTTCGTGATAATTCCAATCACTGATATCAGATGAGGTTTGTGCAGATTCGGATCAACAGTCTTCACAACTGACCGTTCTTCATCAATCTTACCATTGTCAGCGGACTGTTGCGATTGGATTATGATCGGATGATGGAGCAAACTGCATACTTGAGTTACCATTTCCGATTGCTGAAGAAAGTGTCGAAGAATGTTCATCGCCACAAGCTCCGACGCTGTTACTTCAAGTGGCGTCTGTTTTGCGAGCAGCTTCGCATTGAGGGCTCCTACCATCTCCTCACCACTCCATTCTGGAGCCATTATCAAGCCACTCATGTATCTATCTCTTTGCTTGCATACTTCATGGACCCCACACACCACGTCTTTAAACTCGCCGCATTCTAGTTTGATCGGAACAATCGAGTTCTGTACACTTTCCACTCGGTACACTCGAAATGGACGCTTTTCACCGATACATTCTTCACTACGGTGCTGTAGAGACTCGAAGCAAATAGTATTGCTGTCCTTTGCTTCCGTCGAAGTCTCCAGGTGATTTATTGATGCCCCAATCGCCCGATCTTCGACGCTATAATGAGACGGAGATCGTGTCTTGTCATCTTTGCTGCTTTCAATTGCTTTAATTCGGTAACAACCACCCTTCTGGACATACCAACTGGAAGACTGAGTACTCACCAAAATATCAGCAGTGCACACTGACTTCAAGAACTGATCAGTTTGAAGCTTTTCACCAACTGGACACACAATGGCGTGCAGTACACGATACTCCGGTAGGCGTCTGGTCGACCGAATGCTGGAAAGTGGTAAGGCACCAATGTGGGTCACCATGAGAACTACTTCCTGTATATCCTGCGCATCAGGCACGGCATTTTCCGGTGAAAAGCTGATAGTTTCATCGTCGCGGATAGTAACGAACTCCACATTATCCGCTGAACAACTCATACAATGCACGAGCGGTAATCTTTCCTCCTGCTGAAGTTCTTGGCCTTGATTGTAGTTCTCAATCCCAAATTCAAAGTTGCGAAATAAATGCACGCCACGTTCACCTGTAAGATTCATATCCATCTCACCACCATCCAAACGCAAGGAGATTGACCCCGTGCGATCATAAACTTTCAGGTCTCCACTATCGATATTCCCTCGGATACATCCGAGCAGCAGACACCAATCAAGATCATCAGCTGGAATACGAATAGACAGAACTCCGTCTGCCGCATCGACAAGGTCAGATTTCGATTCAATCATCCGCTTCAACTTGCTCTCGCCAATTTTTTGCAGCTCACGGATGGTTAATACTCGGTTGCATGCTATGAGCTTTTCACGAAGAGGTAATTCTACTGTTGTGCAGTTCCCCGCATTAGGGGAATGACACTTCAGAAAGAGACCACCGAGTGTCGTGACAGCTCGGTCGTGACCATTTCCCAGCGAGAAACCAAGTTTCTTTGCCACAAAAGAAGCTGCCTTGTGTCGTCGAGTGCGTGGAAACGAAAGCTGGGACGATTTAACGTGCATTTCTTCGGCTCCTCCGAAGAAAAACTTTGAATCCAACAACTCCAGAACCTCCAGCAGCCACATGGACAACACCATAGATTGACGATGGAAATCACCCAAACTCGACCATTTCTTGTGTGCCCTGCCTCGTCGAGAGCGTGTTCCCATGGCAATGCAATGGCCACTTGGGCCGCCGTAAGAAGTAACTGCGAGATGACTCCGAGGGCACAACCCCACCACTAATTTTCCGCCTACAGGTGTTGGCCAACGGAGAACGTGGGCGTCACTCACTCGCACGGTAGTGCCCTTGCGAAGGCGAACCAACTCGTGTGTATACGGAAAGTGAAACAGACAAACAATAACACGAGTTTCTTCTGGTCCCAGAAGCTCAACGCACTCATCCCAAAGAAGCCGGCACACTTGACCTTCAAAGTCTAAAAGCTTCCCCGTGCAGCGAGAAATAAAGCTTTTCGTGTACGTATCCAGTGAGTCGCTGATCAACTTCCCAGTGCTGTTCTGCGGTGAGGGAAGCTCGTTCCAAAGCAGTACCGAAGTTTTCAGTGCATCCGTTTCAGACTCAATTGAGTGACTCGACTCGTGTCCATGCGTCGCTTGCAGCAAAAACATCTCGCACTCGCGTGAATGTACCTTGACCAAATCTGTCAACAGCACAAGTTTTCCTGGGCGGAGAAACAAGTTCCAGCGCATGCTGTCGATTCCAGTGAACATGACAGTAACGATACTCTGCGTTGATGCCTCATTGCAGCTCCGGTGACATTCTATCTCGACGAAAAAGTGACTGCTGGCACGGTCTTTTTGGCGCGAGATTGGACTTACGCTCGTCACACGACCAAAAACGGCGTGAATACGCTTTCGCTTTTTGTGTTTTCCCTGTTCGTCGTTTTCTCCTGCCAACACTGGATCGTTAACTGTATTTCCTCGCGAATACGCTGCAATTTCAGTCCAGCGCTCTGTGCCAGTGTACATCGGCGGGTCTTTCGTCTGGTAGTTCCTTTCTAGCACTTCTAGCACATGGTCCTGTGTCCATTTCACGCACGAATCATTTACTGGCGACAGTATTGTCGGCTTTTTATCATGCACTTCGAGGAACATCGAGCCTGCAGTTCGCACGCCGCCGAACGCTTTGTCCACCAGCACCCAACGCTTCACCAGCACCAATTGACCCACCAGTTGCGGACTCGGGTCCAGTAGGAAACTAGGCAGTCTAGAATTGCTATCACACAATTCTAGAATGTCACAAGTGTCTAGATTTTCTCCAAAATGTAGAAATCCCGTGATCCAGACACGACTTGATGAGTACGTCACAGCGTCCCCACTGGGGACGTGCTGTGTATCTGCTGCTGAGGGTTGAGACGCGGCTCGGCGCTGGTCCACACTGCCAACTGAATGACGAGTAATTCCATACTGAGCTAGAGTTTCTAGAGGGTTTACAGCTGAATGCGAGGCCTGCACGACGCGCAGCAACTTCCCGACGCTCCAGAACTGAAGCGGAAGAGGCGTTGAGTGACCTGCGGCGCGCTGATCGGCTACCCTACAGGATAATAACCAGAGTGGTGAGTGGATAGAGAGGCCGGTGATGATTTAGAGCGGCGCTAGTTATAGGTATACCATGCCTGCTCTTCCTGGCGTAGCTGCTGCTTTACGTGTTCCTCGTCGACTTGCCATGATTGTCGCATTATTATAGGCATTTTCTTTATAAAAAAGTGGTCAAATGAAAAATATTTAAAAAATAAAAAACATCATATTTTTGCGTTTTAATAGAACTGCATTACGCAAGCGTTTTTTTTTTCGCATACCGGTTTAATACATGTACAGACTCCGCCCAGAAACTGATATGCTAATCCTTAGTTCAACATTTTCAACGGGAAACGACCTAAACATCTGTGATCCACACATACGGTTTGAATTTGAATCCTCCCGCCAACAGCTTGGCGCATTCGAATCTTTCCCAACAGCAGCAACACCATGACCACCACCCTGAAGAATACTAGAGGACCCTGGCTAACAATAAAGGAGAAATGGCAGTTTATTGAAGAACACAACTGCTGTCCCTCATTGACGCTGTCCCAATTGGAGTGCTGCGCCCAGAAAACAAGTTAGAATGATTGATTTGAAGAGAAGTGTGGTACCTACGAACTGCAATAGTTCATCCCGACTGACTTTGTTTTGGTGTTTCTTGTTGCAGAAACTCTCGAACGTTAGCTTCAGTCTTGCGCCCGATCTGTAGGACCCGTGTCTTGGCTGCACCGCCGTTGCCGCGCACATCGTAACCTCCGGGTAAGAAGATACGCATGAATGCCACAGCAATTTTACACTCATGATAACCTCTTCTGTCGTTGTGCGTGCATTGATCAGGACAGTAATTCAACTCGACGACGCACCACTTCTTTAAAACAGTCCAATGTAGCTAGTCGAGCTTGACTTGATGTCTCGACCTGACCTGCTTTAGCCACCTTTTGGCCTTCGTGTGTCGTGCTAGCTATGTAACTAAATGCTTTGCTCACAGCTGTCATACTTCGACCGCCACTGTCAAGAATCCATCTAGGATGTTGCTGTCTCCATTGGCATTTTGTGCGGCTCCTCGTCAGAAAGAATGCGACTACAGTCCCGTCGTCAAGCTACATCCATTTTTAATGCAGATTGCGCTCCACTTTCGTAGCACGCGATTCACGTACGCGTGAATGTCAGGTACGTTGACAGGGTTGTCACTGGGAACGCTGTCCGCTAATGCGTGTTGGGTGAATGACGATGTTGTAGCTCCAGACTCTAGAAGATCGCGTAGCGGGGATCTTCCTGGGAAATTGACGACTAAGTCTGGGTCGCTTGAGAAAGCTGATCCAACAAAAAATCAGTTGGTGTCGAGTGCATAATTGTTGCAATAGCTAGTGCGTGTATTTGGCAGGATGAGAAGCTGGTGGGATCGCAAAGAGCGAAGCTGTAATGGGCCAACTCTGTGCCCACTACTTCGGCTTACAAGTGAGCGCACGTGTACGAGGAAGCGTAGTTTGCTTAAACTTAGGTTAACTATACTTTCGTCCGAAAGTATAGATTTACTGAAATAAGAAAAGCTAAAAGCCGTTTTGGGTTAAAATGAGAACTGTTATTTATGATTTATGTCTGGACTGGGTTTCCTCCCAAGACTGATATCCTATATGAAAGGTATTCTGCCATCCGGTGGTTGTCAGAACCCTGCTAATCTAATTGGTAGAAAGAAATGCTTATCTACCAATAGGAAGCCTAAATGCATACAGACCAGCGGTCTGCAAAGTGTAACCATTGGTGTGTCTTACACCAACGTTCGAGAACCCTCCATGTAACCAAGTGGCTACGTGTAGCCATTTGTGTGTAACCCCGTTACAGTGACGGAACATTGGGTGTTCAGTGATATATGTCGTGGCACCTGCGGTGGTTGTGCTCTTTGAATTGGTTTATCTGCTTCTGGTACAGGACCTGTGTGAAGACCATGCTAGCAGCTTGTTCCCGGTAAAGCCTTTGTCGATCGCACAGGATTCGATGCGTTGGACAGCTAGTCCGTCTGCCTTGACCCACTTCAGCGACGGATAGTGGAGCAACAGGTATGCCATGATGGTGTCGACTACGCGTGCATTGACATTGTAAGCTTTCGCATCCGGCCCTGTCGAAGCCCCAAAGAGCGCTGAGGCGACGCGACGGATCTTCGCCTGCGTCTCGGAGTCGAAGGTATCCAGGGATAGAAGTGCTTCAGCTTTCTCGGGATCATGGCCGCTCAAGACCCCGGCAACCTTGTGATCCTCGGCTGGAGTGTTGAAGACGTACGTGAAGGCCTTGTTGGTCGACGTCATATTCCACGCCCCTCTATCGAAGATCCATTGCACACACATGCCTGTCCCGTTCGCATGATGCGCTCCTCCACGGCGAAAGGATTGAGATGTCAAGTTCTCAGCCACGCCTGTCTTACCAACAACTCGCTGAAGGATACGGTTCACGTAGCTGTGGATACCAGGCGAAGCATCGATAGTCTTTGACTGATCTACACCCAATGTTGCGGCTTCCGGATGGTCGATCAAGTCAATGAGAGGTGTAGCTGGAGTCACAGCGGCTTCGGAAATCGACTGTTGCTCGGGTATCTGGTTCAAGAGCATCAATGTCGGCGACGAGTGCGTGACCAACGCAAGTGCAATGGCAAGCAGCGGACACAATGCGAAATCACTATCGGGGAAGAGCGACAGCCCATGCTCTTCCGAGGTTTTGACACGGATAAAGCGAACGAAGAAGATGCCCCCTGCTCGAATTGATAGATTCGCTTTGCGGAGAAGTGTCAGATCCGATGCGCGTCTGAAGAGGTACCAGAGCAGGCACAAGAAGGCAGCATCTTGATAGTCGGTGACTGTAACTGCATTTTAATACAGATACTCGGCCATCTGCTTAAGTGTTTTCTTGGTGCATGCCGGGGCCTTGTTAACGGATGTCCCGGACACACGTTTCATGCAGTGTCTCTCCAGCACTTGTCCTTTCTTGAGCAGGCTCTTGTCAACTGCCGCGCGATGCTGGGGAAATTGGTCGAGCAACCAGTTCTTGGCCTGCCGATAGTATTGCATGACAGAGTGCCGGGCTAGAAGCTGACCTTTGCGGCCTTCCTTGAAAGCGAGGTACATGCCGAACTTGTCCACCACTGCTTCCAGAACCAGTGCGGCCTTTTCGTGGCCCATCGACCCCTTCAGATATTCTCAGCTTATGTATTCGTCCTTGAGAAACTTCATAAACGAGCGTGCTGCACTGTCGCGAGCTCGCTTCGTGTTGGCGGGTGCGAGGTCGCTCAGGCTCATTTTGAGTCGGAGATGTCGGAGCTTGTGGGTTATTTGACAGATATGCGAATGACTTCGAACTTGTAAAGGGATGTCAATAACTCCACGGCTCCCTCCGGCTAAATATGTCGGAGGTGAGGCTGTGCACTTCTCACGGATCCAAAACCTCGCTGATTGGTCAAAAAATAAAATTGATATGATTGGATTCGCCAAAAACGATGATAATGACATGGAGTCCACCCTATTGGTCAATAATATTAATAGTTAATTCAAGTATGGTCGGTGATTGAACGATATTCAGGAAATTTTCAAAATTGCTAGCAGGATAGGACTTCCGAATGTGGCGCACATAAAAGTGTGGTGTCACTTCACGAGCTCGACTCCGAGCATTAGCATGGAGGCTGTTGCGGACGTGCGCCCGCGCCGCGGCGCCTCTCGCGCCACGCGATCTGTAGGCAAGCCGACAAGACGTGGACTGTCTAATCCCTCACGTGACGGTGGGTCGTCAGCTGACGAGGAAGAGGAGGAAGAAGAAGAGGAGGAAGAAGAAGAGATCGAAGAAGAAGAAGACGAACCCGTGGATGAGGCGGACGAGGCAGAGCTGGACGCCATCGATGCCGCGTATCGCATCTCGCCCACAGCTCGCGAGCTGCATACGCTGGAGCAGGGAACGCTCGTGCGTATCCTCAAAACGCCCGACGTGGAGCAACGTGTGCCCCACACCGTCTACAAGGTGGGCGTGGTGGAGGAGGTCCCGCTGCACCCCAACACGTGGTTCAAGGTGCGTATCCGAGATGGAGATGTAGTCTACAAGTACCGCCCGTCGGCGCTCGAGGTTCTGGAGGACGGAGACGACGTCGGCAGCCCCGGGGCCTCTCCAGTGGTGCATCAGGAAGAGACCAGTCATCATGCCGACGCATCAGAAAATGAGGAGGAAGGAGAACAAAAAGAAGAGAGCGAAGAGAACCGTCTGGAGCAGGGAACTAGAGTGCTCTTGAAGCTGGATACTCTGAGTGCCGCGGAGAAGCGCTATCTGAAGAACTACAACGGCAAAGAGGGTGTGGTCACGGGACATGGGAAAGGTGGCGTCAATGTGCAGGTGGATGGAGATGAAGATATCACGTTGACGCTGCGTCAGAAGCACTTGGTGCTGGTACCGGATGAGCAGGAAGAAGAGGAGGAGGAGGAAGAAGAGCAGGTCGAGGAAGAGAAGAAGCCTGTTGTGACATATAAGAAGAGAAGGGGCAAAGGAAAGTTGCTGTCCACTCTGGACCCGGACATGTGGATCGACCGCAAGTGCCGCATCAATGTGGGCAAGTTCAAGGGACAGCACGGCCGCGTGCTGCGCTCGGGGAACGGCTGGGTGCAGCTGAAGCTTGAGAACTCGAGCGAGAACACGGCCAAGCGTGCGTACGAACTCACCCTTCTCGAGGATATGGAGACCATTAAGAAGCTGCATGCCAAGAGTCTCGAGAAGGAAAAGAAACGTCGCGCAGAGAGCCGAGCCAACGGGACTAACGCAGGAGACGATGGGGACGACGAAGACGATGAAGACGAAGCCAGCCAGAGCGGGACGGATGACCTGCTGGCTGCTGAACAGAGTGACGATTCCCAAGGTGAAGACAACGGCCAACGCTCGCGTCGTGTGTCGACTCGTGGAAACTACGGTATCTCGTGGATTGAGAAGAAGGTGAATCTGCCGAACCGCAAGGGCTTCGGTATCGTCAAGAAGGCAGATCGCGACACCTGTACTGTGGAAATCCAGACCACCATGGTGCTACAAGTGTTCAAGAAGAAAGACCTTCAGCTTGCCGGTGACGGCCACGCGAAAACTGCTCGTCAGAACAGCCGCAATCGCAACAATGCCAAGGCTCGGGAGAAACTTGGTCTTGAGGAGGACGTGGTGTTGATGGGAACGACTCCGTCGCGTTACATTGCCTTCCAGGATCTCGTCAAGCGGTTCGCAATGCGTCGGCGCGAAAAGCTCAAGAAGCGCCCGAACCTCATGGAGTGGGAAGCTAGGCTGAACCTAAATTACCTGGAGAACGGGTTCTGGGATGAAAGCGATCCCTCGGTGGTCGATCTGGTTGTGGTTCCTCAGTGCAAGATTTGTGGTGTGGAGAAAGAGGTATGGTGATATTTGTGTTGCTGTTTTGTGATGTATCTAATACGCTGTGGTTGTTTTGTTCCCGTTACCAGGAGGTGGGTGGTCACTGCTGGAACAACGAATGTCCCAGATGTCCTGCTTTCGATGTGGGTTCATTCGACCCGACGAACGAAAATGCTCTCATGCGGGTCCCAGTCGCGCCGTTCACCAACGACAGCATTACCACTGCGTTATGCCTCCAAAAGGAGGATTTGTCGCGAAAGCGTAAGCGTAGATCGCTGGACGCCACCCCGACTGGAAGAAGCCAACCTGATGCGGAACAATTGACCTCACCCACGTCGGAGCCCAAGAAGACCAAGAGAGAAGCTGCCAAGGCGAAGAAAACTCCCACCACAACTACCGACAAGGATGCTGGGAAGAAACCCGGGACAGATACCACCGATGAAGGTGACGCCAAGAGGAACAAAGCAATCGCCAAGAAAGCAAAGCCAGAGAGGAGTGCTGTTGCCGACGTCTCGACTGAAGCTGCTGAGTCGGGAGAAACCTCGCCTTCAAGTGCGTTCCGTCCTCACTATGACAGTGTCTTCTCGCGGTAGAACCCTCCTACCTGATACAAGGTCTGCTGGTACGTTCCCTAGGAGCTTTAAATAGTCCCAAGCTGACAATCGAAGTCCATGCATGTTTTTATGTTCTAGTAACTCTTTCACCCGCGACTATTTTGTGTCTTGTGTATATTATCGATGCCCCCTTGAGCTCTTATCCCCGAAGCAGTGTCGAAAGCTGTGGCGGAGTTGGTACAAACGTATTACGTGCTGGCCCAAGTCGACTGCAGTTGAGATTGGAACAGCTCGGTTCCATTCGAGCTCAGTCTCATGGCGTCCAAGCGCAGGCCGTCGCACTCTGAGGGCAAGCTTGGGCTCCCACCAGTCAAGCGGCCACCCATGATCAAGCGGAAAAGCAGCAGTCTCAGTGTGTTGGACATTAACAGCGGGGCTGGCAAGAGTGCAGAGCAGAAAGGAGAATTCCCACGGCTTGACCGCAACACCGGCAGCTTACAGGACATGCCACCAAGTGATGCTAGAAGCATTTCCGAAAAACAAAGCAGACAACACGGAGATAAAACGAAGAAGCCGCCAAAGAACGGATGGCCCTCTGAAACTGGAGACTCGCTGCCAATGGTGGCTAAAATCTCTGGTTCGCAAGGGGAGAGCAAACCTGCACGGGCAAAAGATCAGCGATCGCGCACGCGACGTCGTCAAGCAAAAGATATCGTTCTTACTCGTCCAGCTACTATTGCAGTTGTGGTGAAATACCAGCGTGAGTTGAAGCGTTTAAACTCTTTGAAATGTATTTAACTCATTGTTTTTGCATGTGCAGTGGGACAACACGAGCTGAAGAAGTTCAAAGCTTGCTTCAGGCAGATCGATCTCGAGTACGTGTGACCTACAAACAGCATTTAGTCAGCTGAGGATACCATGCTAATGCTTTGTTGTCTGGCAGTTCGAGTGGTGTGATTGACTACGATGAGTTTTTCGATTTTATCGATGAAACCAAGACGCCGTTTTCCGAAGGCCTCTTTCGCATGATTGATTCCGATAGCAACGGAACGGTGAGCAGCATTAACACTGGAGACTCGTGCATGTTGCTCCTTGCTTACGTTTCTACTGTAGATTGATTTTGAAGAATTCGTCCACGCCACCGTGTTGTATTGCATGTACACACGCGACGAAATCCTCCGTTGTAAGTCTGTTGTCAAAAACTTGTGTCTTGTGGTTTTACTAACCTTACGCCTGATATGATCGTCAGTCGCGTTCGATACTTTCGACCCCGCTGCCTCGGGTTCCATTGGCGACAAGGAGCTTCGGCGCCTCGTCAGTATAGTGAACGACGGCCAGTCCAGATTCTCAGGCAACATCAACAACGCTCTGACTGAGTTTGACCGAAACAAAGATGGTGTCATTGACTTTGAAGAGTTCAAGAACTTGAACAAGCGCTTCCCGATGCTCTTGTTCCCTTGCTTTCGTCTCCAGGATCGCATGCAGAAAGCCACACTCGGTGACAACCACTGGCTTCAGCTACACAAGCGTCTGTACGAACGACTCAAGACCGAGAATTATCAGGTATGGGCTCACCCCATGAACATATATCCTTCTATTCAGGATCGTTGCTGACAGAACTCACTTGGTTGCTACACAGCGAAAACACAACGGTGCGCTTCCAGGTCTCACTCTTGTCGGTGCGATCGTCAAATTACTTCGCCTGGATCACCGCGACATCTACCAGCCTTAAGCTTGAGCGTCTAAGATGAAGACGACGTCATGTGAATGAGATCAAGCGGGTAGATCGGCTTGCCTGACGCGATATGGTTAAAATAGCTGACGGGTTCAGATCCACGGAGTGGCAGCGACGCAACTTGATCAGCTCGACACCACGTGGCTCCGGCGCTTTCGTAGTCTGGAATGGACTTGGGCGGCTGGTCGCAGTCCAATGGTTCGGCGTAGAAGATGAAGCGCATGCGCACGTACTCACTGCCGTTGCGGTCTTGCTTTGGATGATACTCGAGCTTCAGTACCCCCGTAAGGCGAATATCGATGCCAGCCTCTTCTTTAGTCTCTCGGATCGCCGCCTGTGCAGGGTTCTCGCCACTATCGATGCGTCCTCCGGGTAACCAGAAGCCAGAGTTGGCGAATTCCTGTACGAGCAAGAAGCTATTGTACTTTTTGTTATGACATACGACGAGCGCGAATGAGTAGAGCGTTGAGTCGGCCATGTGGAACTCGCTTGCCATCTCGTGTCGTCCAGGGGGGCCGTGGGCATTGTGCATGTGAACCTGGAACGGTCCTCTCGGGGTCTCTCGACAAATGGGACAGTTGATCCCGTCCGTGTTCTTCTCGTTGATATGGTACATTGGACAATGTCTCCAGAGTTGGTCTTCGTCCATGCCATTCTTCCCACAGAACGGACACGAGAAGCCGTCGCGTCCGCCGGATCTACCTCTGGGTTTCCGTCTCGAGTGGGAATTGTAGCCATGTTCTTGTCCACAGGAGGCGATGAAGGCCAGCACGTCCCGTACTGCGTCTAGAGAGTCCGTGACCATGGATGCGCCTTCCTGGAAGCACTGGTAGCGGCCCATGGGGTGCTCTGCGAGCTGCGGACTGAAGACGCAGAGAAAGATCTGCTTACTGATGGTGCGGATCGTGCGAAGTAGTGGGTACAGACGGCGCTCTGAGAGCCCCGAGGCACGGAACAACACGACGTCGAAGGGGGCAGAAGGCGTGTAGGCTGAGACTGCGTGTGCGCGCATGGGCGGCGCCTGCTGGTAAGATAAGCGCCTGTCGTTGCTGGCGCTCGAGCGCGCGTGCGTCTGCATAAGCTGGTGCGTGACGTCCTGCTCGTCATTCACCGCCAGCTCCGTGATGAACCCTTCGTGGCAACAGGCCTGTACACACGCATTGTCCAGACTGTCCAGAGGCACGTCGTGGCTTGACACATTGCGGATGACCAGAGCGCGCTTCATCATGTTGCAATTGTGGTAATTTAGAGACGACGCGATGATAAAACACTGGTAAATAAACTGAAAAGTACTAAATGCTGTTGATAATACACAAAATACGAAACGACGCGAACTAGTGTTGAAGCGCAGCGAGGAGCATGAACGAAGATGAACTGGACGACTTGGAGGCCAAGGTAGGCTTCTGTAGAAGCAAATTGTGTCTAATTGAAGCAGTGCAGTGCTAACTCTCGTTGCTGTATGCAGCTGGACGACTTGACGCACCAGAACGATGTGCTTAAACAGGAGAATGAGCTGCTGGACTCGTATCTGCATCGCAACGGGCAACCCACAACCGGCAGCGACGACGAGGAGAAGCATACGGATAGAGACAAGAAGACCAGCGGGTCCAGACAGCGCCGTGTGCGTACGCAGGTGATGCTCACGATCGAGCAAAAGAACGACATCTGTAGCACGGAGCTCGAGGCGGCGCAGAAGGAGCTGGAGGAGACCAAACGCTCGTCTGAACGGCTCATTGACACGCTGCGTGCCGTACTAGAAGAGACAGACATCCGCATTGCAGAACTCAAGAAGGACGCGTACGAGTTCAAGCGCGACATCGTCGTGGGCGCCGAGAACTTCCGCACGGGCAAGACTATCGCTGAGAAGATGATCCGCTACATGGAGGAGAAGCTGCGCCAGAAGGACGCCGTTGTAGAGAAGCTGCGACTTAAGAACGCTACACTCAAGAGCCAAGCCCAGAAGATCGATGCTCAGCTCCGTCACAAGGAAGAGATGGGCGACGCGCTTCACTACATCGACTTCCACCAACTGCAGATCGAGAATAAGCAGTACGTCGCTAAGATCGAGGAGCGCAACGAAGAGCTGCTGCGTCTCAAGCAGACCACTGGAAGTACTGTACAAGTCCTGAATAATCTCAAGAAGCGTCTGCACGAACTGCTCGAGGAGAGCGCGTGGCTCCAAGGTGAGATCCGTACACGCACCGAGCTGAACCAGAAGATCGTTGAAGAGGTTGCGCTCGTGGAGGACAAGAACCAAAAGGACATGAGGCGTCTGCAGTCCTTACAGATCCAGCAGTCAGCAGAGCCAAGCAAAGATATGCCGCAGATTCTGGACTACGTCGCGCAGAAGGCCAAGATGTACGAACTGCAGCAGGACGTCAAGAATTACGAGCGGAAGGTCGAGATCGTGGAGAGAGCCGCCAAGCTGCATCGTGCCAAAGAAGCCAAGCGGTTGCAAACACAGCATTAACCGACTTGTACGTAAGTTACGTAGCACATTGGATACTGTGTACTACTGGTTGCACTGGGTAGTTAGTTGCTATAACAGCGGCGAATACAGTATTTAATACATGTAGCACACTTTCAAACCGTTGCAGTTTTATTCATGGAGAGAGCTCGCATCCGACGACGGCGTCAGCAGTTCCAGGCGCAGTTTGAAGCCCGTTCACGAGAGTTGCGCGATGCACTGGCAGCGCAGCTTTCGGACGGAGCTAATGGTGCTAAGAGTGCAGCAGTTCATACAAGACTCGTGTTGAAGTTACAGTACCAGGTCGGCGAATTGTGCGCCGAATACAACGAGTTCAGTCTTGCGAGCATGTACTTCCAGCAAGTTCTGACGAGCCTGGAACCATCAAAAACAGAGGCTGAAGAGCTGGCGGCTTTGAGAACGAATACTCTCAACTGGCTGGCCGTCACGCACTTCCGAGCTGGAAATCAAAGCGACGCCATGGATTTCCTGCTCCAGGCGAAGAAATGCAGTCGAGGCGAGAGCGTAGCAACGGAAGCGAGCAGCCCACCGGTGGACAAATCTCTGACTGCCAACTATGCTCTCTTCCTGCACGCCAAAGGCAATATCGCTGACGCAGAGTATGCCGCTCAGTTTGTGATCAACGAAGGTGACGCCGAGCCAAGCGAGGAACCCGAGGATGATACAAGGGCTCGAAGCACGGCCTTCCTGTGTGCGTCTCCATTGCATATACGAGGATATCTTCTCGTATTGATGAATGTGATTGTTGTTACAGTGCTAGCGAGTATTTACAAAGCTCGAGGTGACTTTGAACGAGCTTTGAAGCTTGCCGAGCGGGCGGTATCTCTTGCGGATCGTGTGCGGGACCCTCGTCTCATTTCACGCGCGCACAATAACCTCGGCATCTATTGCCTCGAGCAAAGTCAAGTGGAGCGTGCGTTCAGTCTGTTTGCAAGCGCCTACCGTGCCACGCAGCAGACTAAGGACTTTGAGCAGCAAGCGACCGTCAAGTACCATCTTGGTCTTGCGTTGTCGTATCTGGGCCGAAATCTGACTGGAAAGCAGGAAATTGACGATGAAGAGGAAGAAGATAGTCCCGACGAAGTTCGCCAGAAACAACCGAGTCCGTCTGAAAGCAAGGATGATGAAGCTGCAACAGAAGCATCACCGCCACCAGCAAAAACACCGAAGGATCTGTTCCTGGAAAGTGAAAACCTAACGGGTGCTCTGTCTGAGCCCGACAATACACTTCGCTTACTAACGCAAAGTTGTCGTGGCGAGGAGGAGTACTATGCCGGTGAGTTTCACACAGCTGAAGCCGAGTTTTCGATCGCCATGGGTCAGTTTACAGAGTTCACAGGGATCGACATCGAAGAAGACCAGAGTTCCGATGGTGCAATGCGTACAGAAATTGCAAAAGAAGAAGAAAAAGTCATTCTGTCGCCTATCGAACCGGAGTTCGCAAAGCTGCAAGGCCTATTACTCAGCTACATTGGGTGCACGCAGCTTGTGGAAGGTAAATTCGCGTTTGCCGAGTATTCCCACAAACGAGACCTCGCATTGGCTCTTCGACAGGAAGACCTTCATGCCCAGCACCGCGCGTTGCGAAACTTGGCGATTGTTTACAATGCCACACAACGATATGGCCAAGCAATTCCTCTCTGGCGTGAAGTGCTCGAGCTGTCCGTTGTGCTAAATCTCAATGGAGAACAACTCATGGCCTATTCCGGTTTGGGCTCTGCTCTTCGGGAACTACTGATGCTGGAAGGACCGGGAGCAATCGAAGCAGCAGGACTAAACTCTGATACTGGACCCATGCATCCTCTGCAAGTGTTTATGAAGCAACGTGAACTCGCTGAAGAAATGGGTGACCTCCATCAACAGATTTTGGCACAGCGACATATCGTTAGTGTGTACGAAAGTCCGATCTCAAAGCCTCAGAGCGAGAGTGAGGCTACTGAAGTCCTCGAGCGTCGTTTATCAGAGTGCGATACTCTGGTTCGGCTGTGCGAGAAGGACGAAAATCTGCAGTATCGTGCGGACTCGTATCGATCTCTGGCCAACGCTCTAACCTCACAAATTGTTAGGCTTCGAGCTCGAGCTAATGGTGATGGAAAATCGGCCCCGAATCATGGCTTAGCCGATGCTATTGCAATGCTATCACAAAAGCGGGATAGCGTGTGCACCAGCTACCAGGAAGCAAACGTCGCACTTTCAACCGCAGGAGCTCAAATGTTTCAAGACATCTATGGAGAAGGACTCGAGGACGAGGTTAAAGCGGCTAAGCCGAAGCCAGAAGAGCGTCACGCTCGACCGCCGCTCACACGGCTCGAGATACTGCAGCGTCGTTGAGAAATAGTGATAAACTGGTGAATACTTAGTATGCGTTAAAAGAATCTACTGATGAAGATAGTTCACTACATGTAGTCTTTAGGGTCTTTTCGACTGCTTTCGCTTATCACCGGACGCAAGCACTTTGAAGGTGCAACGAAGCTTTTCGTCCACGACCAACATAGCTCCGGCGTTGTCGAATTCGTTGCAGTAGTTTGGTGCGGAGAAAATGGTCACGAGTTTGCGGCCAGCGAAGAATTCGTACCCATCTGAGACGACTTGGTGCGCTCTGCAGACGAGATCGAGATCGTGTGACTTCAAGAATTGGTCCACTACATCCGATCCGAAAATGTACGACACGCCACGATCGCTCTCGGTCCAACCCTGACTATCCGGGTCTGGGTCTGCCCACAGCAGGTCGCACAACAAACCTTCGTCAGGCACGTCCGTCGGACGGCGGATGTTTCTGATTTGATCGAGTGTGTACAGGTCGGGTGAAAGTCCTCCGTGTGTACAGAAGATCTATACCAAAATAATTCTAACGCCGTAAGAGTAGATTACAAGTTGTAGCTTCAATAGGAAGTCTCACCTTTCCTGCCACAACAGCTGAGATAGGCATGCAGTTGAAGCAGTCACCGAACGTGCGCCAGACCTTGACAGAATAGCGGCGTTTGCACTCGTCGTAGAATCCGTAAATGCGATTAATTGAAGCGCACTCGTGGTTTCCTCTGAGCAAATAGAGCTGCTCCGGGTACTTGATTTTGTAAGCGAAGAGCAGACAGATCGTCTCGATACTCTGCATGGCACGGTCGACGTAGTCCCCCAGAAAGAGGTACCGTCGTTCATCTGGAAAACCTCCCATCTCAAACAACCGCAACAGATCGGAATACTGGCCGTGCGTGTCGCCACAAATGTTGATTGGCGCTGGAACCTCCGCGAGTGGCGGTTGTTCCAGGAAAATCTGTACAAGCAAATAGAGTCGAAAATATTAAGGCGTGTTTTGAGGGCACTGCACAGCTGGAGGGCTGCACTTACCGTGCGAGCTTTACGGCACAGCAGCAGCACTTCGTCCGTCGTGATGTCTGTGACTTCGGTTTGTGTCGGCTTATCCTGCACACTGAGCAGTTTGCGGATGATGCCGTCCACGATCTGGATGCTCGGGTCTGCCATCGTGCACTGTTACGTCGTGCTTTCGAATGATGCAGCGCTACGAGTGAGGTGCCAATTGGACAAGACGTCGAGTGCGCAGCTTTGGTGCAGATGAACGATGCAACCGGCGAATGCTCGCCCCAGGCTATTTTTTTCGCTGCTTATTTTTGCTAGAGTTTACAGTTAATAGTGAGATGTGTATACTGTATGTATAGTTGAAGTTGGTATACATTTGGAGCAATGTCGACCGGACACAACGTTGTTTGCTAACTGAGGTCGGCAGCATCTCCATTCTGAAGGCTCGTTCGAGAACCCGCCATTGTCTTTGGCATCTGCGTCACCACATCGATTAAAATTGTCACTCTGCTCGAAGTTCAGCAGCAATGTCTACAATGAGAATTACTCCAGTAGATTAGAATCGTGCTTTGGGCTTGCATAGCGAAGAACCCTTTGCACAATCAAAACCGTAAGATTGCTTATTACCACTGAACGCTTCAATCCCTTGGCAGCACATGCACATTTTGCTAGACATCGAGTACATCGACAATCCCAGCCTTGGCAGCGCGATGCTGCCAGCAATACTCTAAACAACGCTAGAGCCTCTGATAGTACTACTGCAAGTTACAGTAGTAGCAGTGTTACCCTGCTGACAGAGTGGTCCTCTGACCTCGGAGTCTGAGACTCTCAGTGAGAGGGCTAAGTGACGTGAACGTATCAACCATAATTTACGGTCCGCAAATCCGGAGGTATCAGTAACAAGTTGGACATCGTGCATCATTCCAAATGATTCATTTGCCGATCACGGCGAACCCGCGTCGGTAAGATTAACATTGCCCCGTGAGCTCGCTGGACAGCTTCACCTCTGCATTGGTGTGTCAGAGATCACCTCGGTGCCCACAAAGGCTGCGGCGAGCGGCCCGGAGCATTATTGGCAACCGTGTGTTGGCAAACCCATCAAAACGAGCAATAGATGAAGTACCGGTATACCGCTCCAAAAAACGGCTAAAGCAGACCTAGCCCTCCCGTAAAACGTTGGCTCTTAGTAAATTCAAGTTTAAATTGAACCCGCGGGACGCGCCAGACGCGATCTTGGTTCGAGAAATTCCGCCCCAGCCATTCTGGAAGCAAGTCATTTCTCGATCCGCCGTCACCACCGCAAGAGAGAGAGATACCTAGCTAGAGCTCTGCCCATCGATCTTCCCATCGACACTCTTAGCGCCAACCACCCGGCACCGCCTCCAGGATGAAGTTCCACGACAAGGAGGTGCTCAATGACACGTGGACGCAGTTCCTGGCGCTGTGCCTGCTGCTCATGCTGGCCGTCGACTCGCTCAAGTACGTTCTGCAGCAACTGCGTATGCTAAACACTCTCCCTCTAACTATCCACCCGCTTTATGCAGCCCCATCAAGGCCGTGAGCAAGTTTCTAGGCTTGCCGTCCTATTACTGGGGCGTTCTGTCCGTGGGTATGATGCTAGGTCTGCTGTTCCACAACGCGGCCGACGTCATCTACCGCTCCACCCGTGTCTTCCTCAACAGTATCCTCAGTATCTCGTTCAAAAGTGTGGATCTCATTGGTCTGGACAATGTCCCCACCGAGGGCCCCGTCATCTTCACGGGCAACCACGCGAACCAGTTCGTGGACGGCCTTGTGGTCATGATGACCAGTCCTCGTAAAGTGGGCTTCATGATCGCAGAAAAGTCGTGGCATTTGCCCGTCGTGGGCCACTTGGCTCGCATTATGGGCTGCATCCCAGTGGTGCGTCCTCAGGACTCAGTAGCCTCTGGTGTGGGCAAGATTAAGCTCGCCAGTGAGGAAGCTGTGACTCCTGCCAGCTCGTCCAGTGGCGGTGCCAGCAGTGGCAAGCCCCAGTGGCTTGTACAGGGCGACAGCACCAGCTTCACTAAGCAAGTGACGCCTGGTGACCAGATCCGCTTCCAGGGGAAGAGCGTCAAGGACTCTGGGTCACCTGTTAAGATCGTACAGGTGCTGGACGACTCGCAGCTGCTACTGAACGCGCCGCTGAAGGACGGCGAAGGAAACTTGGTGCTCGAGAGTGCACCTTTTGATATCCTGAAGCGCGTGGACCAATCCGTGACGTTTGCCAAGGTGTACACGCACTTGAAGCGTGGCAACTGCATCGGAATCTTCCCCGAAGGAGGCTCACACGACCGTACGGACTTGTTGCCACTCAAAGCTGGTGTTGCCATCATGGCGCTTGGAGTTAAAGACAAGTACCACATCAATGTGCCTGTGGTGCCTGTGGGGTTGAACTACTTCCGCGGCCACCGCTTCCGTGGACGTGTGACCGTGGAGTTCGGCACTCCGATTACTGTAGACCAAGCGCTGATGGCCAAGTACGAGGAAGACAAGCGTACAGCTTGCAACACGTTCCTGCACCGTGTCGAGGAGAGCATGCGCTCTGTGATCGTGACTACGCCCAGCTACGGCGTCATGCAGGAGGTGCTGACGGCGCGTCGTCTGTTCCAACGCTCTGGGGTGCGTCTGTCGGCAAAGGAGACACAGGATCTGAATCGCCGCTTTGCTGAAGGCTACAAGGTGCTGCAAGATGTGCCAGAGGCTCAGGAAGATCTCGTGGCTCTGCAACACAAGCTGGACAACTACTACAAGACCCTGCAGAAGATGGGGCTCAAGGACCACCAGGTGCCTTACATCCCGTGGTGGACCATTCACGACGTGTTGGGCTCTGCACTGTACGGCACGCTGATCCTTCTACTGTCTTCCATCCCGTCGTTCATTCTGAACGCACCTGTGGGGATTCTAGCACGGTATGTGGCCAACTCGGCGCAGAAGAAGGCGCTGGAGGGCTCCAAGGTCAAGGTGATGGCTCGCGATGTTATTCTCAGCAAGAAGATCCAGTTCTCGATTGTGGCCGTGCCGGTCCTCTGGTTCATGTACTTTACTGCGGCTGTGGTCTTCACGGACTGGTACTGGTCGTCGATTATGCTGCTCATGGTGTCGTTCCCGCTCTTCTCGTTCTTCGGTGTACGTTCCGTGGAGGCAGGAATGATCGAGTTGAAGACCGTCCGTCCGCTATTCTACCGTCTTCTACCGACGTACAAGGCTACGCAGGATGAGCTACCGCGTCAGCGTGCTGAGCTGCAGAAGGAAGTGCGCGAGTTCGTGAAAAAATACTCGCCGTATCTGGGCAAGCTGGCCGAGCCGAAGAAGCTCGACTGGAACGAATACATGCACGAACGCTCTTTGGTGTTGGCGGAGAAGACCACGGTCCAGGATGAGATCCCGTCTCCGCCTCCGACACGCGAAGAGGACGGCGAGGAGCCCCGTGAGGGTGAAGCTGAAGACGACATTGGCTCTCCTGTGCCTACGATCACCAAATTCCATGACATTAGTATCCTGGGCAAGTCGGAGAACTCGGTGTTAGACTTGGCGGGTCTCGAACGCTCCATGTCCTGCCCACCTGGATACCAAGAGCTAGCGGAGGAGGTAGCCAAGCAGCGTCAAGGCTCCGTGTAGATTGAAGAAAATGTGCCGCTGTTGCAATGAAACCTCGTCATAAAAAAATCATGAAGCGATACATATTCATTTCAATGTTTCTCTTCTCTTCTAACGCATGCAAAACTAAACGCCACTTTACTTGTGGAAGATGGAGCCGCGACGCAGAGCATTCACGGCTTCCTCGCGGTCCTTGTCGCTCAGCAGGTTGAGCACCTCGAGGATACCGGCCACGGCAGCCTTGGGGTCTTTGCGGCCGATCTCGACAACCTGCGAAGCCATCTGCTCCTGACGCAGCTCAGCCACGCGCGAGGCAATCCACTCCTTGTCGCTCGACAGCCACAGCAGCACGTCCGAGTCGCCGTGCGACCACAGCTCGGACACGGATACATTCTGCTGGCGCGGCACACGACCGCCGTTCACAGCCTCCGTGAACCAGCCCTTGAGAACCTGCTCTGATCCCACGAACGTCGTGGCGCGCGGGCCGCCGGCGCTGGCAGCCACCACCTGGCGACGCAGCGTGAACTCGGCGAGCTGACGCTTGAGACGCCAGTAGAAGAACTTGCGCGAGTTCGACCAGGGCACCACCTGACGGATGCAGCCCACGGACTTCATACGGCCAGGCGTGTCGTGGAGGTCACCGAACTCCGTAGCCACCTGCACGTAGATCGGCAGGAGCGTCTCCTCGCGGGTCTTGATCTCAGCCGAGATCTTGGCGCCCTCGGTCTCCTTCTCCTCGGGCGACAGCTCAGCCAGACGAGCGGTGAGCTGCTTGAGCTTGTCGTCCAGACGGTGCATGGTCTGCAAGAGCTGCTTCTTGCGGTACTTGATCTCAATCAGACCGGCCGGCTCCAACACACCACCACGGCCCTGCGGGTCGGCGTACATCTCCATGATGCCCTCGTTGATGGTAGGGTCCACCACGGCCCAGGCGCCACCACGCAGCTCAGCGAACGGCGGGATGTACACGAACACAGGCTGCTCATAGTTGACGAGACCGTCCACAATGGCAGCACCGAACTTGAGCACCTCGTCGAACATGTCGCGCTGGCCACCGGAGAATCCGCGCCAGTTAGCCAGGATGAACAGCGGCAGGTCCTCGCCCTTGAAGTCCTTGATGGCCGTAGCCGTCTTGTGCGCCGAGTCCGGGAACCACACCTGACCAGCCTGCTGCATCAGGTTCTCCTGCGACGCCGGGCTCGCCGGGTCAGCCGGGATGACCTTCTCGGACGTACGCACCTCCGTGACGACCACACCGCACGGGATTCCACCGAGACGGCCGCGTCCAACGATCACGCTCTTGGCCCAGCCGTCAAGCGTCTCGCGGAACGAGTCCTTGTCCATGAGACCGGAGACCCACTTGCCCGTCGACTCGTCGACCTTACCAGCAAGCAGTGCACGCGGGTCGTACTGCGTGCTCTTGTCCTCGGGGCAGAAGTCCACCGTACGCTCGATCTCGTCCACGCCCGTGAGGTCGCGGATCGGAAGTGGCCCGCGACGAACCGCCGGCACGAAGCTGAGCCACTCAAGGATAGAGTAGATGCCCGAGAGGTGGTTCTTCGCCGTCAGGTGCGTCACACCGTTCGTGTGCATGATTTTCACACCACCAAGCTGGTCGTTCGACGTGTACACGTCCTTGCCCATGAGCTTGTTCAGCGCCTGGTAACCCGTCAGGATGATCGGTGAGTGCGTGGCGTTCTGCACCGTACGCTGGCCCAGACGGACCAGGTAGGCACCGATGCCGACACTGCGGCCGCAGGCATACGTCAGCGTGAACACGTCCTGGTAGGCACGCGACGTCTCGCCGGCGATGGTTCCACTTCCACGCAGACATTCCACACCGATATCGATCTCGCGACCCACGATGTCGTTCAGCACGTAGCGCTCCTCGCCCGTGCTGGTGACCAGCAGCTCAGCGTTAACGGAGCCCTCAGCCGACGCAACCTTGTAGTCCTCCGGCGACAAATACAGGTATTCGAAGCCCTTGATGGGGTTGGTCTCGTCCTTCCAGCAGACCTTGTACAGAGCCTTGATGGACTCGGCCATACCGATGCGAGCACCAGCGTTGGCCGAGAAGAAGAAACGAGGAATACCCTTGGAGCGAGCCAGCTTCGACGCCAAGTCGAACAGCGTGTCCTCGCGGGTACCGAAGGATCCGGCCTTGAAAGTGATGTCGTTGGCGATGATAACGATCTCACGTCCGTCCGGGAACTCCGGCGTGTACAGCGTCAGCAGCCACGCCACCATGCCGATGTCGTTCTGGCCACGCGGACGCGTCGTCTCCGTCAGCGCCTTGCCCGTCGCGTCCAGGATCAGCTCACGCGTCTCCATCAACAGGTTCGGGATGGTAATCTTCGAGCCGCCACCGCGCGTCCGCTGCTGCACGTACTTGCGCCACTGACGCAGCAGGTTGTACTCAATGAGCTCCAGGAAGTCGTACACGTACACCGTGTTGGACATGACCTTGGCCATCTGACGCTTCTTGTCGAACGGGAACACCACCGGGTACGGCGTCGTGACGGGCATACCGTCCAGTTCGCCGTGCGTCTCGTCACCGATCGAGGTGAAGATGGGCTCATCGTGGCCAGCAGCCTCGACGTACGCCTGCACGCGCACCACGTAGCCAGTGGGGTTCTCAGCCACGAGGCGCACAGGGATCGCGGGGGCCTCGCTATTGAAGCGCGCGATGATCTTGAGCTCCACCGTGGACACTCCAAGCTGCTCCAGACGCTCGGCGTAACGGTACGCGAGAATGCGGATCACACCCTCCAGGTACTGCGGGTCCACAATGGCCTGAGGCAGGATGTTGAGGTACACGTGGTTGTTCTTGGTCGGCAGCGACGACTTCTTTACCAGAGGGTTGGACAGGTTGACTTCCAGAGCGTTCAGAGCATCAACAAGCGAGCGCTCGGGGCCCGGGTAGGCGTCGTACTGAGAACGGGAGCCGCTGCCGTCGTGGTCGAGCTGGCGCACCACAGCACGCACGAAGATGCGCTGGAAGCGGTCGGTCACGATGTGCGAGTCCGACTCCTTCACCTTGGCCAGATACAGGTGAACGTTCTTATTCTCCGACGCCAGCGGTGTGACGCTGTAGTTCTGCAGACGACGCAACTCCAGCTTGTAGGCGAGCGGGGCCTCCATGTGGCGCAAGATCTTGTCCTCGCTGTATTTCAGGCGACCGGGGAACGTGTAGATGTTCGGGTACAGCGCCATGTCCGCGTTGTGCACCGAGATGTCCTCGATGTTCTGCGGACGCACCGAGAAGGTCACACGACGAATGTTGTGCCCACGCAGATCCACGTCCACAGACTTGAGGTACGTCTCAGCCTGTTCCAGGAGCTTCGTCTCCTCCGAATGCTCGTCCACCAAGATGACGTGAAGAACGTTCACAAGCGGGTCCTTACGCACCGACAGCGTCTTCTTGGCCAGCGGGAACAGCGTCATGACATCCGTGAACGATTTCTGGAACGTCTCGAGGTTCGCAAGGCGAACGATGGCTCCGTGACGCTCGAAGCTGGGCGAGATCTTCTGGTAGCTCTCAACGGGCTTGGCCAGAGGCTTCTCAACCAGCTCCTGTTCCTCGCTGCTCTCCTCAGAGTTGTGCTCACCCAGATCCAGCGAACTGGCAGAGCTGTTGCGACGCAGGAGACTCGCCAGGTCATCGTAACTCTCAGCAGGGGCGACACCCACAGCCAGTGCATCGACAACAGGCGACTTGAACTGGAACGTCTTGGCAAAGATGTCGTTAAAGCTCATGGTCTCCATCGACTCAATGAGGTACGAGCGGTACACACGCAGCGCGTACAGCTCCAGAGCCAACTCACGGATCTTCTGGTCCTCGTGGTCGAGCAGCGAAATGAGCAGGTCGAAGAGCGGCTGGGACTGGTCCAGCAGGTTCGCGCAGGCTTCAGCAAGGCCCGTGGCCGAACCGTTGGTGAGGTAGTCCTTGAGGACCTTCTCCACCTGGCTGAGACGGTCGCGGTACGACGGCATCTTGTTGTCAATCAGAAGCTGACGCGCCTCCAGAGCCACCAACGAGTATTGCTTCTCCTTGAACGTCGCGAGTTTCTCGAGGAGCGGCACAAACGCAGCAGACTTCATCGACGTGCGAGGAGTCACAGCAGTGCCACGAGCCATCTGAGCCAGGAGCTGCAGCAGCAGCTTGTTCTTCGCCTCCAGAGCCGTGTGCGAGCGAGCGATAGAGAAGACCTTGTTCAGATCCGCCGAGTTCTGCTGACGTAGAGCCATCACCACGTCCTCGATGTTGTGCGAGTTGGCGTACACCGTCTCCACGGTGAAGTATTCGTTGATCAGCTCGGTCAGAACCGCCTCCTCGCCGGAGATCAGACCGTGCTTGTACTTGGTGGTAATGTCACGGAGCGCCACCACCGAAGCCTCAAAGTCCGAGCGCTTGCGGTCCGTGTCGAGCGTCTTCTTGTGCTCGTCCAGGATCTCAGCAACCTCAGCGGCGTTGAACTCGTGGGTAGCGGTAGGGTCCTCGGCCACAGCCTTCTTGAAGGTCTGGATCTTGTCCGTGATCTTCGCGAACACGTCAAGCGGAATGCGTCCAGCGAGCGATGACATGGCCTCCTTGATCTCCTCAACGGGTAGCAGAGGCTCGTTGAGCACCTGGAACAGGTCGGCCAAAGCCTTCTGCGTGAGGTCCTCGGGGGCGTAGTAACCCTGCAGCACGCTCTTCAGAACGGCGAGAGACTTGCGCATCTTGTGCACCGACTTGGTGCTGTTTCCGTTCGTGTTCTCCGACGCCGGAAGCTTGCCCATGAACACGTCAGACTTCTTGACGCACGACGGGTCATCCAACTCCATGGTAGCGATGCAGTCGCCAGGCGCCAGCACAGCACCCTCCGACTTAAGGAGACGGATAACACCGGCCTCAGGAGTCAGCAGCGGCATGTACATCTTCATCACTTCGATCTCAGCGTACGGCATGCCGCGACGCAGACTGGCACCGTCGTCCACCAGATAGCGAGCGAGCTTACCGGCCGTGTTGGTCACGAGACGCGTGGGGTCGTACTCCTTAGTGAACACGCACGTGTGGCTATCAACCACAAGACGCAGACCTTGTGCCTCCTTGGTAGCGTACGCAACGTGCGACTTGCCATTCAGCAACACAAGAAAGCCGCCGTCCGATAGCGTACGGATCTCCACCTGCACGTACGAGTCGTTACAGAAGAGTGTGAACTGGATGGGGCCACTACGACACGCCTTGATGTTGTACTTGATACCTTCGTAGATGAGCTCCAGCGACTCCTCCTGGGACAGCAGTTCACTGTGAGGAAGCTGGCCACGCTCGATCTGACTGACGTACTCCTCCTGGAGCGCGTTCGACGCCTGGTACGCGCAGCACACAGCACCCACGAGAACCACCATCAAAGGGTCCGGACGGCCCTGCAGACGCACTTCGTTGTGGTGCGAGATACGTTCGTCCAGCCACGACGTGGAGATGCGGTTGTACTTGAAATCATCCGACTCCATCATGTTGACGATGTACTCGACGGTCGTGTGGATGTCACCACGGATAGATAGCTCCTTTAGGGCAAGAATCATGTTCTTACGAGCCTTTTCACGAGTCGGACTCCACGAGAACAGGTGGCCAATCTGTGAGTCAGCGAACTCGTGCACCTGGCCGGACGAGTCCACCGAGAAGTAGCCCCAAACATCGGGCGTACTGCGGAAGTTGAGTTCCTGGATAGCACCACTGGTGGGCTGGAAGCCGGCGTTCGGGTCCTCGGCGGTGATACGCGCGGCGATAACGTGTCCATGCGGAGGCTTCTGCTTCTCCGTGTCGAAGTCAATAGCCGTCGTCTCGAACGCATCCTTGTTGTACAGACGACGCACATCTGGGATGCAGTGCAGCGGAATGCCCATAGCCACTTGCAGCTGGGCAGCCGGTAGGTTCACGTGAGTGATCATCTCCGTGACGGGATGTTCCACCTGCAGACGCGGGTTGAGCTCCAGGAAGAAGAACGAGTTGCCGTTGTCCTCCGGCAGCTCACTGAAAAGGTACTCGACTGTACCGGCGTTGACGTACTCGACCTCCTTAGCGAGGCGAGTGGCAGCGCGCATCATCTTCTCCCAAACTTCCTCAGTGGGGGCGAGTACGGGTCCTTCCTCGACAATTTTCTGGTGGCGACGCTGCACGGAGCAGTCACGGCCGCTGAGGGCGATGGCGTTTCCGTAAGTATCCGCCAGCAGCTGCACTTCCAAGTGGCGCGACTTGGGTGCCAGCTTCATGACGAAGATGGGAGAGCCGGGGATTTCGCCGCGCACAGCTTCCCAGGCGCTGAGCACTTGGGACTCTTCGTGAACCATACGGATACCCTTGCCGCCTCCGCCTTCGCTGGCCTTAATCATGACGGGGAAGCCGATACGCTTGCACTCGTCGAGGCAGTGCTCGCCATCACGCAGCATAGCCGCGTTGTAGATCTCGTCGGGGATGCCGTCGTGTTCCTTGTAGTCGACTTCCATGCCGTCGCCGTTCCAGGCGATTGTGGGCACCTTGGCGCTCTGCGCGATGATAGTGGAGCCGATCTTGTCGCCCAGTGCACGCATGGGCTTACCCGGGGGACCGATGAAGACGATCTTACGCTCAGTCTGGGCGAGCGTGTCGGGCAGGTGCGGGTTCTCGGAGGCGTGGCCCCAGCCGGCCCAGACGGCGTCAACATTAAAGCGCTCGGCGATCTCGATGATGAGAGATACGTTAGCGTAGTTGTGGTTGTTGGAGCCGCCCGGCACTTCGACGACGTGCTCGGCCATGCGGATGTACTCCGCGTTAGCCTTGAGGTCCTCGGGCGTGGCCATGACGACGAAGGTCACGACGTGCTCGTCAGCGAACATCTCGTAACTCCAGCTGCGGATACTGCGGATGGCCTTGACGGCCGAGATACCGTTGTTGGCGATAAGCACGGACGTGATGGGGCGCGTGCCCTTCTGCAGACGCACATACTCCTCCATGCTCGCGTAGTTGAGCGGGTTGCTGTCGCTGCGCGTCTCCGCGTTGGCTGCGACGTCAGCGGCGGGGGGCGCTTCCTGGGCCACCATGTTTTGCGTGTCGGGTGTCGTCTCCCCTGCAGCTCCAGTTGTGGAATGGCCGGTCATAGCGAGGAGGCGGAGAGAAAGAGAAGGAGAAGATGCTTCGTTCTTGTTCGCTGCGGGTGGTGGGCGTGCGTGGAATGCCCGGCACCGGCGGCTACGAGACAGACCATCACTCCAGGATGGCTTTGTGCGTGTGAAACACCATTTCGGCCAATCACATGTCTTGATAAGTGGATCTTCATGCTGATTTGCCAAATTTCGATCATACTGATTCCAAGTCAAGCTCCAGGCTGGTTGTCAGCGGCGACTTTTTGAGGGTCGAGAGCGCGTCATCGCTGTGGTGGCTTAGGGCTACTGAGCGTCGAATGACGTACTACGTCGTCCCATACAAAAACGAGGAGAATAGGAACCAGCGGCGCTCAGGCCAACGGTGCCATCGCTGATTTCTTTGCGCTTCGCTTGTTTTCTTCGAACCGCACGCATGTGAGCGGCTCCCAGATCGAAGGCAGGGCCACAGACACCGAGCGCTCTGTATGAGGAAGGTTGCGGCAGCGGATACCACCGCGGTCTGGAGACCATGCCAGAGTCCGGTGGTCTCGCCTAGAAAGCTTCTCAACTGATACCGATACATGGGTGACGTCAGTGCCGAGGGGTGCCGACGCATCATATCAGTTCCCCAATCAGGTAAAGATTGATGCCTTTTTGGTAGCTTGCACAACATAAAGTGGTGCGAATATTCAGGTTCAATGCAGCGCATAGACGAGGCACTATGTTGGAAGTGATGACTTCGACGTGTCAATGACACGTCGGAAGCATGACACGGTGTCATACGTACCAAAACGCTTTAGCGTGAATGGCTGCACAATGCAACGGATGCAATCTAAAGCCAGGTGGTGGTTGCTGTGAATCGAAGGCTAAAAATCACTTTGACGGAAGATCACCAACAGTAATTTCACATATGGAACCGCAAAACGATCGACGCTTATCCATCGATCTAGCTCTAGCAGCCAACCTGCTACGTGCGGCGCTTCTTCGCCGACGCCTTGCGAGGTGCTTTCTTTCCTGCAGCAGCGGGGGCCTTGCGCTTTGCGCCACCGCGTGGCTTCTTCTGGAACTTGCTAACATCCACATCCTCCTCCTCCGGCTCGCTCTCAGCATCCGACGTCGGCGGCAAACCGCTCTCATCATCTTTAGTGGCGGCTGCCTTCCCTCGTCCCTTCTTAATGATGGTTGACCCAAGTACTGCCTCCACAACTGCTTGCGACTTGTGAGATGCCTTGTTGTACCTGCATTAGTAAACGACGGTGAGCACACGGCACGGGCAGACATAGTGACAGCATTGCGCGCATCATACATTCGCGTAAACGCCGTCTTGGCCTTGGTGTCAAGCTCCGAGTAGGAGTGGCGCTTTACACCAGGGAACTTGAAGCTCTCCATGGACTCCGTCAGGTCTTCTCGGGAAATCTCGCATTCGTCCAAGAGCTCAATTACTTCGTGGATATTCTGAACAAATAGTCCCGTGAGCACGAGCAGATTATACATCAAACAGCAAAATAAACGTACATCCTCCCCTGACAGCAGCTTCTTCAGCAGGATCTCCTTCATGTATGGTACGTAGTCGAGGCGAATGACTGCGGTAGATTCAAGTTAGTGTCTACACCAACCCGAGAGAGGAACAATAATCCACAAACCTTCTCGGGAACCGGAGGCGTGTGATCGCATTCGAACAGACAGCTCACTGAGCAACCGCTTAGACTTGGATGCTGACGAGTTCTTTCCCAGCCACCTACAAGTAAACAATGGGAAATGTAAACGTTCGTAAGTGCCATCATACCAAGAAGTAAGGTAGTACAAACGTACTTGGAGAACTCCGGGTGGCCGATGAACCCGGCCGAGTACACGCAGGCACCGACGTTCATGGCTGCCTGTTTCGTGAGCAGATCCCATCGCTGATTCACTCGAACGTAGGTATTTAAGAGGTCGCTCTCCGAGATGAACTCCGACGCGTGCATCGCCGCTTCCAGGTTTTCGTCCGACGACCTCCGGTTGTTCATGATACTCTGGATGTAGTTTTCCTGAACCATCAGCGGCATCAAATCATAGTCGACGAAATACGCCTCGTTCCTTGCGTCAAACGAGAGTTCACGCTGGAAGATCTGCTGTGTGGCGCTAAACGGGTTCAGCCGCAAACTCTCGTCCTTGTTGTGCTGGGAAGACGGGTTCACCATGTCCGCGTACGTGATCTTAGTGGTGGTAAGACGCCACCTCTGCATCTGAGTAAGCAATTGCCGAATATCGTTGCCACACCGCTCAGCAGCCTCTTCAATCGCGTTCTTCTCCATTTGCAACCCTTCTTTCAAGCCGATCTCCATGAGCCGCTTGCCAATCTGAACCTTGGTGGGACGACGCATACGCAGATCGAACGAGTGGTTAGCCAGTGAGCGCACCTTTTGGCTCTGGCGGTCGTTGCAAATACAAATGATCGGAGTCTTCGACTTCTTGATAAGCTGAATCAGTTCCGCCGTACCGCCGCGGTCACCACCTGACATACCGTCGACCTCGTCCATGACGATCACACGGCGCGCGAGATGCATTTTCTCCTTGGATTTCCCAGCAGGAACGCCAAATTGGAGGGCCTGCGTTCCTAGCACGTCCTTGAGCCCCGTTTGTAGCATTTTCTTGCTGCGAGTGTCACTCGCGTTCAGCTCGGTGCACTCAAACCCGCACTCGCGAGAAACCAGATTCGCAATCGTCGTCTTGCCAATACCCGGAGGTCCCGACAGCAGCACAGTCTTCGCTCCACGGTTCTCAGACAGCTTCGTCGTGAACGGGATTTTCTTGGTTCCTTTCACGTGCATGGCCTCCCAATCCACAAGCCACGTCTTCAACTTCCTGCCAAGCTCGATGTTGCCAATCATGTGGTTTAGCGTCTGAGGCTTGTACTTGTCCGTCCACAGCTCGTCGTTGATCGATCTGCGGTACAAAATACAGAAATTATCAGTCCCCAACCACTCACGCTGGGGCTCTTAGAGCTCTTAGAGAAAGACTGGGCTGCCACGTACGTGTTCAGCTTCTGCTTGCCCTTCGAGGAAGCCGTTTTTGCACCAGCAGCCTCTGCCTTTATCTTTGCCTTCTCAGCCGCCAAGTCCTGTGCCTGCTGAGCTGTTGCAGCCTCCGTAATGAGGTTGTAAAACTCATTCTGCGTCAAGATTCGGACATTCTTCGCCACTGCATCCTTGTATTTGGAGCCATCCGTCACTTTGCCACCCTGCTCCAGCGTAGATCCAATCACCAAATACTTCGTACTGCGTGTAATGCTGTTCGCAACAGACCCGCCGCAGCCCTTGACAAGATGCACCGCATCCTCGCGCGACAGACTCTCCAGCACACCAGAGAACGTGAACGTCTTGCCGTCTAGGCATCCAGAACACGGCGGAGGAACCTTCTTCAGCGCACCTTCCTGCTTCACAATGGTTTGGTCCGAATCGTCAGCTGCAGCACGACTAGTGGACGAAGTTGCAGGCTTTTTGGTGCTCTCCACCTTGACCTCCTTCTTGACCTCCGGCTTCACTTCCGGCATCTCTTCGTCGTCACTGTCAGCTTTGGCAGCACGACGTAGCCGCTTCAGCGGTTCCTTCTTGGGTTTCACCACCTGCACTTCGTCATCGCTAGGCTGCATTTCAAAGTCCGAGTCGGAGTCCACGCGCTGCGTCTTCTTCTTAGCAGGAGCTTTGCGCTTGCTACTGACATCGTCCTCATCGCTGTCGTCCAGCACCACCACGTTCTGCTTGGCGGTGCGACAAGCCGCAGGACGCGACGGAGGCGTCGGCTCCGGCTCTGCTCGCTTGACTGCTATTAGGAACACCAATCAATGGTTATGACACATGACAGAGGAAGAGGAGCCTGCAGCTGCGTACGCTTGGCCGGCGTCGCTGCCTTCTTGTTACTGTTGCTGTCGCCATCGCTGCTACCCGGAGGCTTCTTCTGGAAGAACGACCGGATGTCCATCGTCGCCGTTACGAGCGCCAGCGAGATGTGGATCTACCTGCTTGTGGCTTTCCCGCCAATACTTACTCAAGAATACTCCTGTAGAGAGAGACTGCTTGCTCTTTTATAGAGATCTATAGTGGTGCACCTGAACTTAAGATCTCATCAACCAATCAGACGCAGTGTAGACTCAAAGTTTCGACCAATCGGCGCCGCGCGATAAACGGCAACTGAGTTCAGTATTCAACGTACGTAGCTCGTCGCAGTCGCTACTTTGCGTGCTGCAGCAACCATGGGGCTCTCCCCGACGACGCTCAAGTACGCGAGTCTGTGCATACTGTGCGTTCAGAACAGCCTGTTGGCTATCCTGATGCGGCTCTCGCGGGTCGGCAACTTCCCGCGCTTCAACCCGGCCACCGCCGTGTTCGTAGGCGAGGCGCTCAAGCTGGCCACGTGCTTCGCCGTACTCTTCCACGTAAGTCTCACACGTTGTCGTTCTCATTTATTTTGTGTGTAGTACAATATGACCGACTATGTCTGGCTATTGCAGGAGTTCAACGCGCTCAAGGAGCCGCAGCGACGGAAGCGCATGGGCGAGGCCTTCCGCAACATCACCAACACGAGCGAGCTGCTACGTGTGAGCGTGCCGGCCATGCTCTACGTCGTACAGAATAACCTGCAGTACGTAGCGGTGTCCAACCTGGACGCGCCCACTTTCCAGGTCATGTACCAGCTCAAGATCCTCACTACCGCCATTTTCTCCGTCGTGTTGCTGCGGAAGACTGTGCTAATCACGCAGTGGGGAGCGATCGTCACGCTCATGATGGGCGTTGCATTAGTGCAATTGGATGACGATGCATCGAGTGCTAGTGCGAAGGCAGACACTGCACAGAGCACGACCAAGGGACTGTTGGCTGTGGTTGCCGCCTGTGTGTGCTCTGGTTTCGCAGGCGTTTACTTTGAAAAGATACTCAAAGGTACCGGCTCAACAACCACACTCTGGGAGCGTAACGTGCAGATGTGTTTCCTCGGGTTGGCGCTGTCTGGTGGTGGTCTGGTGTACAACGACTTTGAGTCGATCATGAGCCGCGGGTTTTTCTACGGCTACCGCCCAGTGGTGTGGGCGGCAATCGCCATGAGTGCATTCGGCGGTCTCCTAACGGCTGTCGTCGTCAAATACGCCGACAACATTTTGAAGGCCTTCGCTACATCCATCGCTGTTGTGCTCTCCGTCATCATGTCGGTGTTTGTGTTCGACAAGGTGCCGACGGGCCAGTTCGTTGTCGGGGCCATTCTCGTTAATGGCTCGGTGTACCTTTATGGCAAGGCCCCCGAATGGGGCAAAGACCATCTCGAACCTATTTTACCTCTTACCGGTGCTGGGGGGCAAATGTCGAAGGAGATAAAGCACCTCGCTTAGAAAAGTGGCAGAAACTACGCCACTACTGTATTTTGCTTACGCTACCTGGTAAGTGTGCTCTCGGGAGCGTGATCCAGCTAATAACATAGATGCCAAACAATACGACTCAATACAAACTGTTGGGAGTGCTACTGTGGTTAGTGTAATTGCTGGACGTACAGATTAGTAGTAATACTTAGAACATTACGCCGGCAGTTTTTTTACTTACCGTAATTTACCACCGAGAACAATCCTGGAACCTTCTTTTGGGCCAGCCGCTATTTTGACAAAGCAACTTATCGACCACCTGAGAGCTTATACAACGACTTTTGGATATTAGGGTGGTTTTAGAACCGCTCGACCACTGAGATCTAACAGCTTTTGGTTTCATCGACGCTCCCTCTCGACCAGCTGAGGGCGAGAGGACGCATCATTTGGATCATAGGGTAGTTTAGGGACTGTTAAAGCGAACAGAATTCAAACTATACACTGATAAATTCAATGGAACATTACGCCGACAGTTTTTACATATATTTAATTTTTTTCTCAAAAAATTAAAGGGCGTATGTATATAGATACACCAAACTGATAACATGTCGTTCGAACTATCTTTTGGAAAATACAAGAACAAAGCTATTGAGGAAGTATATGCTTCTGACCCTGGCTATTGTCGATGGTTGCACAGCCAACCCAGTCTTAACATTAGCGAGGATATCAAGATATTCCTACACTCCAAATTTCTCAATAATGATAACTCGTACATGATGACTTGGGGAAAATATCGTGGTAAGACACTAAAGCAGATCAGTCGTATGGATCCAATTTATATCGATTGGCTTCGTAAGAGTGAATTCGTGATTGAAAAGTGTCCTAAACTACTCAAAGAACTTAATTAAGAGATTAAAAAAAAATTTTTGTCAAAATTGTATTTAGAATCTATGCGGTAGAGAACTCGAGAACCTCTCCGGTTAGTCTATCGTAGGATAGTTCTTGTTCGCTAATTACGAGGACCAACAGATTCACACCTTGACATCCCGCGTTGGTACCCTGGATCTGAATCGACTGTGGAATATCCTTCTTAGTCAAACTACTAACATCAGCGATAAGCATGCGGTTAGATAGCGACCACGTCTGGTAATCAAGCAGTCCATTAACAAGTTCAGGAGTCAGATCACCGTTAATAGCTCCAATCTTTGCGATCTCGTTAGTGAAGTGGTGAAAGTCATAATCATGACTGATATCAAATACCTGCGACGAACCGATGCGGACATTGAAGTTGCGAATCGACGAGCCAGGCTGTAGCGTCCAAGGAGCCGAATTGAAGGGGCTTTGGAACTCCTGTACCGCTGCGGTAGTGAAGATGCTAGTCTGCTCAGCGAAAGGAAGTACTACTACATACTTAGCGTTCTTAACACTCGCCGACAGTTGTAGGTCGAAAGAAGAATTGAACTGAGTCGATTGCTTACCGATACCGGCTCGCTGGTAAAACCACTGAGCATAGCAGTCATTGTAGCGAACCTTCTTGACGGGCTTGGAAATGATAGCCTGAGAGTTTTCGAGATGAACGAAAGGTACGTAGAGTCGAGCCGTGGTGAAAGGCATGTAAGTACCATCAATAGTGGGCTCAAGAGCATTAACTACCGCACCCCACGAAAAACTGAAGCCAGCAGAAGCAGCAAGAACACCCGCCATAGGATTACCAGTAGCAGCACTTGCGATCATTACTGGGCAAGTATTACCACTCGCAAGGGTAGTAGAAGTTAGCGACATATTCTTAGAAGCATCAACGGCAACGACAGAAGTACCCTGATTCACACGGAAACGGAGACGAATCTGAGGATTAGCCATGAGGTCAAGCTCGCGAAAGATCGGGTGAAGATCAGTCAGCTTCACCTTGAGCAAGTAGTTCCAAGTACCCATAATTCCATTAGCAGTAGCTACACCGGAAACGAAGGCACCACGAGCTGTTTGGTTGGAAATGGTAGTAGAAGCAGAAGCACCACCAACCGAAGGCCAACTGGTAGAGAAATCAGTACCTGAGGTAGGAGGGTTCGACAGAAGACGGCGAACAAAACCATCATTAGGGATAGTAGCTCCACCTTGAGCCTGTACTCCGAGCGAGTTCGTGAATGCGGTGTTGTTAGAGTATGCATCGCCAACTGTAGCAGCAGCAGCGTTGTAAAGTACTGATTGAGCAGCATCAGGGAATAGGAAAGACTCAGCTCCATGCTTCTCAACGTAATGAGGGCTGTATCCAGTCTGAGCGCGAACATTGTTCCAGAACAGCTTGTAATCAGCCATAGAGACAATGGTCTTGCCATTGAGTTCAAGCGACATCGAGTCGATAACATCCCAATTACCACACTTTAGAGTAGTACAGAGGCGATTTGCGGGAAGCGTTTGAGCCGAACCACCGTTCTTCATTGAGACCTTGTATGGAAGCATGATGTATGCATCACGGAGCGAAGCAAATCCTTCAGAACCGTTAAGCTGAGCGGTAGCATCAATAGTGATAACACCATTCTGATACGAACCCTGATTCAGGTCAATAACGAATGGCGTGCGTTTGCTGGAGGATACTTTGATCTCCGGGTCGCTCTTCAGCGAGCTCTGGTACAAATACTGGTCGGATAGTTGAGTTTCACTCATCGTTGATTCTATATGGATCCTAATATACTTTGCGCAAATTAATTATTATGTCTCACCTTATCAAGCCCATTACCAGCGACCACGACCTTATCGAGCTCGCAAAACAATTAAATGTACATCTGGATGATATATTTGAGTCGAGTGAGATAACAAAACCACTCCCGAAGAAAGGTACATATCTTATTTTACTTAGACCAAATAATCTTGATGTAGGACACTGGACGTGTGTTCATGATGGTGAATACTATGATAGTATGGGTGAGGCAGCTCCGACAAAGTACGGAATCGGTAAGAACAACCCTAAACAATATCAGGGAACATATGGCGATTACTGTGGTATATGGTGTATGCTTTGGTTATATTGCAAGCAAAACAATAAGATGAATCTTCTCAATAGATTCAAAGATCTGAATTTGACAATTCTTTAATAAAATGTTGCAAGCTATAAAGCAATAATGTATCGCGAACTAACGATTTCAAGCGACGTACCAGCTCCAAAGCTGACCAAAGCTTTCAAGACTGGTAAGCTAAGTCTGACAGCTGAACAACTCAAGGGTAGCGGCTCCGTTATCCATCTCCACCCGGCTTCATACGAAAAGGCGCTCAAGGCTCGCAAGGCAGGACGCGGTGTTAGACTCGACATCACCAGGCACGAGATCAAGAAAGGATAAAAGAAGGCACAAGGAGGAAGTATATTCAGCAAAGTTTGGGATACAATAAAAAAGGGATTCAAATTTGCGTAGGATTCCGGATTGCTAACCCAAGCAGCTAATGCAGCTGTCCCAGCAATAGCAACGGTCTTACGCGCTCCTCAAGCAGCCATCCCAGCGAGGGCAGCGATTCGTTCTATGACAGGCATCGGTGTTTATGACAGTGATAGTGATGTGGATAAGGGGGGTGATCGTGTCTCAGTAGCTGATGTTAAGAAAGCAGCTAAATCGGCTCTTGGTTATGCTAAACGGAAAGGTATTATTACGGACGCTGTTGATGCTGGAGAGAAGTACCTCCTTACCAAAGCTACCAAACCAGAACATGAACATCTCATCAAGTCCCTCCGTGGTGAAGTCCGACGTCGCTATGGTGTTGGTGTAGCTAAGAAGGGAAGAAAATTCGCTAAGGGCTCACAAGAAGCAAAGGATCACATGGCAAAGGTCCGTGCTATGCGGAAGAAGGGTAAGAAGCCTATGCAAGCAGGTTCATTTCGTTTATAATTTCCACCACATTCTGATAAATAAAGTTGTACTAATATAGTATCACCCACCATGATTGGACACATTTACCGGATTCAACATACTCAATCAAACATTGTCTATGTTGGTAGTACTTTCAACGAGGTTAAACATCGATGGCAGCAGCACAAAAGAGTATTCCAAAAATGGAGAGATGATGATGAGCCATGTGCAGCAGTTATTTACCCTCATATGCTTGAGCATGGTGCTGAACAATTCAAGTGTATCTTAATTAAAAGCTACGATGTAATCGATCGACTTCATTTGGAAGTATATGAAACTCTTTGGATTAAAAAGCTGAAGGCATGCAACAAGAATCTACCATTTGCAATCAAGAAGATGACAGACAAAGCCGCCTATATAAAAGATCGTGAAAATCGATGTGCTAAAGTGATAGCCTATGCAGCAGCAAATAAAGACAAAATCTCTCAACGTATGAGAGCCTATCGTATTAAGAATGAAGACAATATCAAAGCTAAGAAATCAGAATCGTTCGCTCGTGAATGCGGTGGTAGATGGAGCAAGGGGCATGGAAAGCCACGGCATGATAGAACAAAACGGCATTTGGATTGGTTAGCAAGCAGATCATAAAAAAAATTAACGATACGACTGAAGCACCTATTGTTTTGGCCTCAACAGTAGCATGATCGATACTGATGTATCACGGAAGATTACCTTTTTGTCATTCTGGTTGAAGATACTGACTGTAATCGTTGAGCGAGCGCCATTGTGGCAATTCATCCAGGCATACTGACTGGGTTTGTAGGAAATTAATTTACCGATTTCTGCATCACCTCTATCGAATGCACTAACAATATCACCTGATGCAACGTATTCATTTTTAATCAAATCACAACGAACGATGTACGAACTAGTGGGGTGGATCTGTAAAATGATGTTCGATAGCTGAGCGCTCGCCACGGTAGCAGAAGCAGAAGGATAAGTAGCAGCAGTCAAGCCTAACACCTTTCCAAATTCAGCATTATCTATGATTAGTCGAGGAACACGAGTATTAGTCGGCAGTCCAGTACCACCAGTAGAGTACAAACCAGTAGCGGGTCTCGTGTATCCAACTGGAAGACTCGACGGTGTTGGCGAGAAATCAACCTGACACGCGTAATACACACTGTTCTCGCTTACTTTGATATAGGAGACGCTATTACCTGATCCATCAACCAAATACGCTCCAGCATTGACGAGAGCAGTCTGGATGCTTCGGTTAATATCATCATAAGAATAAACACCGTCTTGGAGACTGATGCCAATGCTAGAAGTAGTAGCTGCAGTAGGTACTTCGACTTTGAATGTAGTGTTCTGGAACTGGAAGGAATCAATATTGTACTCACTGTTGTACATGGTAATTGATTGTACAGCGCAAACTACATCTCTGGAGTCAGCAGCCGAACCAGGAAACGAATACTTCCAAGTCGAATTCGTTCCATCTTGAACGAGGTTAGTACTGTCAAGTTTCAGAAAGCTTGCCATTGTAGTAGTATATTTGTAAGATCATATTTAAGAGATAGATGTCAATAAATATATTAACATCAGGGTCAAGTGAAAGGTCAATCATGAAGGGTTTTATCTACAAGATCACCAACGCGGACGAATCAATCATTTATATTGGAAGTACAACGATGCCGCTATGGAAACGATGGAGTGCTCACAAAACTAATTTTAGACGGTGGAGTGAAGGTAATGATGGTGGATGCTCCATTTTTACCCAATTTCAACAACATTGTATTGAATCATTTAATATCCATCTTATTAGTGAGCATGATGTAGAAGGCCAACGTCAGCTGTGTGAATTTGAGCAGATCGTTTTAGATCAAACATCGAATTCAGTAAATTGTCAACGCGCTTATCGTACAGAAGCACAAAAGAAGGAGCAAGCTCGTCTCCGAAGAATCAACAAACGCGATTATCTCAGCGAACAAAATCGTCAGTATTACCAAGAAAATCGTGAGATGATCGATCAGCGAAAACCCGTACAGAAGACCTGTGAATATGGGAGCTCAGTATCCAGTCGAAATATGGCCCAACATCGGCGCTCTCAGAAACATCAACGACTAATGGAACAACAGCAAACTTAATCTTCGGTTTCGATATTTTTTTGGTCTCCTGTATCGATTCGCTTATCGAAGTTGTAGCGTAGCTCGCTCTTTACTGAATCGCAAAGCAATATTTAACCCTTACGTTCAGTAGCTTTGTTGTAGTAATAGACAATCGATCGTTCATCAACACCTTTGATATTAAATTCCTTGACAACCAACTGTAAATCTCGCTTCGAATTGGCCTTTAGGATCGCTACATACTCCGAATTCAAGCGAATCATTTTATCGGTGGCAAAGTAGCTGTGGCTTAGAAATATGGTACTCAATTTGAAGTGCCTTCCTCTTGTGAAATAATGTGAAAACAGATTCTTCTGAAGTAGCTTATCGTTGCTGTAGTCGTCTATGATGATGAGCTCAGGTTTGTTAGAACTGATTGGAGTATGGCGCACTTGATCAACACTTGGTGGAGTATCGGGATCCGCAAAAGTAATGAATCCATCCAACTTGTCGCGAAGATACTCATACAGTTCTTGATGAGGATTACGAGCAATAATCGTTAGATGAGCAAATACGTGAGGAGAATGCTTGAGAATGAACATACAGAGGTTGTTCTTCCCGCTGAACGATGGGCCCAGCACAACCATTCTAAACAACGATTTAATATCAAGCGCTGGGATATCACCCATTGAAGCCGATTTAAACTTCTTTGGAATTGAAGCGCCAAAATCTGGAATAGTACTCATGATTGAAAATAGTTGGATCTATATAGCTCGAGACAAAACAAACATGAGCTCTGGTTTCTCTTATCCTCAGCCAATATTTACCTTCCTATTTATAACCCCGCATTCTATCTGACGTTGGACGCCAGTGGCTATCTGACTTACGATTATGCACAAGCATTGTATCTCAGTAAGAACGATTTTCGTTTAACTTATCTTACAGGAATTACACAAGGAATTGCAACGCCTGGGATTGCACTGGTTCCTGGAACAGGTGGTAATATCTGTGGCGTCGGAGCTCTTAGCTGCAGCAGTCTGTCTTTGAATGCTGGAGGAACCGGCATCGACACACCAAATCTGAAATTTGGAGGCGTTAATTTCGATCATTCAATGTATACTAACATTGTCCAGGGATCAGCTGGCGTCTCTCAAGCAGTAGTTTTGAACTCAACGAAAGACTTCAATGGCATTCGCAACCTCACTTGCTCTGGTACGATTACAGGTACCACTGAAGTGGCGACACCAACTCTGACTTGCGATACAATATCCAAATCAGGAACTCAAAAATGAGTGCAACAACTCTTAATATCAATCCTACTACCCTTCAGCTCCGAGGGGTGGCAATCACCGCGTCAGCGAGTGAGCTAAACTCATTAACAGGAGTCGTTGCTGGAACCGCAGGAAATAGCAAGGCATTAGTACTTGGTTCAACAGGCAGCATTAGTGGTATTGGTGCATTATCCGCAGCAAGTGTTTCAACAACCGGATATCACGGTGTGTGAGGAGTAATAAATGGATTCCTGGCTTATGGCAATCAAGCAAACATCACGACAGTAGGATCACTGACAGAGCTCGGTATCCATTCTACGCCTACGAATGAGTATTTTTTCGATATCACTGGTTTGGGATCTGACTATCTGGACGGTTCTTACACTCGGAATGCTTACCTTTTCTGGGTCGAATCTTACGCCCGTCCAGTTTCAAATAGAGGTCCATAATGGTACTAATGCCACAAGTAGTAACGCGACATGGATCGGAAATATCACAAACAACGAATCTCAGATTTGGAATTAATAACGCAACCTCATTGATATTAACGACCACAGGACGTCTCGGTATTGGTACAACATCACCATCAGCTTCGTTTACATGTCACAGGCAGCAACAATTTATGTATTCGGTAGTGGAGGCCTTACGGTATACAGA
>NHQK01000116.1:0-125837 GCA_016864655.1 Phytophthora cactorum
GGGTTGGGACGCATAGTCCACGCTTGCGAACGATGTCGTCGTCCCTCAAGCGAGGATCCGGCAGACAGTCAGATGCACTAGCGTGGCGACGGGACGTTAATCGACAACATGAGATTGCTCTAAATATGGCGAAGGATTTATCAAGCAGGCTGAGAAGAAACGACGGGCCAAGAACATAACGAGGCTCTTATAGTCGACTGGACAAAGCGGCTGAACCGCACCAAGGTAGATAGGAACGCTCAAACCGACGGCCCAGAAGCTTCATCGAGCACCGAATATGCTATGGAGAGTCAACTGAAGTCTCTTTTTGAGATTTGGGAATCGGGTTGGGCTCTACATAGAACGCGTCAAACCTGGATAAAACAAGAAATTAGCTCACCGATGGCACGGACCTTTCCGAATCAAACGGAAAGGTAGATGAGTTTGCGTACCAAGCTGGAGTTGCCCGACAGGAGTGGATACCGTTTTTACCCGGTTGTGCATGTTGTCGAGACTGAAAGGCGGTGAACGAATTCCCCAGTCGACCGAGGACTCAGCTGACGCACAAACGTGACCGAAGAATCGAGGTTGGATTTCGATGAAGAGTTGCTGCCTGAAGACAGCTGAGAACCAGATCGCCCTCGTAGGTGAGTTTGAAGTCGAGGCCATTCTTGACGACTGAATCTTGCTGTCCAACGAGTACAGAACGATCGGTACGAGAGTTCAAAGTTCAAGTGGGTCGGGATACGACGAACCGACATGGGAACCAGCATCCAATCTATCATGCGGTGGCCTGTTATACGACTATTTGCGAGCTAAGAAGTGTGACCGACGGCTGCAGATGGTTCAAGTCGCCGACGAGTATTAGCGTAACCAAGTCACGTATGAACTGTCCACAGGGCGGTGCAGCCTGTGGTAACAGACGAAACAAGCTACTGCACCAACATTTGTATATGCATTTGATGAAAACGTGAACAAGATTACGCTATGGAAGCTGGATTAAAAGAAAGAAGACATGAACGCGTGTGAAACAATGACTACTGAAAATGAAATGCTCGGGGGTGCCGTCTGAAGTTCGGCGCGGCACAGGCGAAGGTGATGAGATCAGCAACGAAACTGGACGTCATGCGATCAACGGCGTCCGCCAGCAACCCAAGCGACGAGGGACCACCACTATCCTTCTCTTCTTCGTCCGGAGGAGACGCGTGGGCGACGGATGGGGCCTCAGAAGCGGACGAACCATCGTTACCACCAGCAGCAGACGCAGCAGCAGCTGGATGACGAGGAGAGCCCGTGGCCGAGAAGAAACGACGCTGCCAATCTGGAACGAGCTGAGCTGATGTCAAGCTAGGTTCAGCTATAATGGCTCGACCGATAGTAATTAGGTCGGCAGTGCGTGAAGAGAAGCCTGGCGCGTCATGGTGGCAAGGAACGTACGTGGTGTTGTACGGGTGGTCGAATGGCGCAAACACCCAAGCTGAACGCCATGGTTGACGGCTCTCCAAAGCCGCAGCTTCAGCCAACCCGTCGGTATTATTTGGCACGAACGGCAAAGGCTCGACTGATTATGACGGGACGAACGGCTCAACGATCAACTCGGGGCGAATGAACAAACGGCGAGGCGCGGTGACCGACTCCAGACACCACTTCATGTACCGGTCTTGGTACATATTGCGGAGTCGATCTGCGCGGTTGTTACGTTGAGAGAGAAGCAACCGCCACAGAGCAACCTCACTCATCCAGAGACCTCGATCGTGGTTGGGATCACTTGCCTCCCTCGAAAAACCCTTCTCGACGGCACTAGCGAGTATCCAGTGGTATCGCTCCCAAAGCGCGAACCCGAGATCTGGCTTCGGACCGGCGCCGCGGAAGTTTGCCCAAAGTACCTCGACGCGCATCTCGTACGGATCGCGCTTGGAAACGTGAGCCTTGGGATCAAAATCGGCTATGTCGGAGAGACACGATTCCTGTGGTAAGAGGTGACGCATGATCTACCACAGATGATTGGGATCCTCGCAGTCGAAGACGCTCTCAGGCGCTCGATCGTCACGCGAATAACTACGTCACCAGGCGTCGGGTCCGGTAAAACCCTACTAAAGACACGCTCGAAGCAACTCTTGGCTCCAGGAGCAGTGAATGACATGTCCAAGTATGGTTGGACCCACGGTGGAAAGCTCGCGGATGGTAAGACGGCCGGACGGAGGCCTTGGACAACTTGATGTCTCATCGGTAGAGGTTGAGCCGGGCTGGGATCACCATAACGAAAGCTTGAGGTGTACGTTGTCACGATCATGCGACCGGGCCCGGCTTCTTGCGGACGGGATGATGCGCGGCTACGGGCTGACCCTAGAGGCGGCAACCGACGTCGAGGAGAAGCTGGCGGCGATAGCGCTCTTCGGAGAGGTGTACGAGAAAGAGGTACCAGTAGCGTTCCTTTATATCCACCTGGACGGCCTGTAAGAACCGGGAAACCTTCGCCACCAGAAATATTAGATCGTGCAGGCGAGGAAGCGTCTCCAGCACCACCAGCAGGACTTGAACCCTCGGTTGGGGCAGAAACAGCTTCTTCGCCAGCAGTATCACCAGAAGAGAAGTCGAACGAGGGCTCTTCTCTGCGAGAATCACCTCCAGAGCCCTTTCGAGAACGTCCGCCGTCATCGTCCACTTCCTTGTGAGTACTAGGAGGCGAAGACGGCAGTGACGGCCGCTTAGCGATCGAAGGATCGCGTGGTCCCTCGTCAGCGGACGAATCATCTTCGTCGGATGACGAACGATAAGGATATGTTACGCACGAAGGCCTGTGGGCAGCCGACAACGAAGAAGCCTGAGCGGAACGAGGTTGATCCTCATCATCGTCATCAGATCCAAACCAGACGACCAGGTCGAGAAATGTAGTGCCCTCACCTTCGTCACCCGGTCCTGCCGACGGGATCGCCTTGGGGGGCGGTGAGCCTGGAGGACTTGAGTCCAGAATCTTCTTGGTGACGGATGAAGCTTCGGTTACGGGTGCAGGAGCTTCAGGAACAGTCTTACCACCTGTTGGAGGGGGAACAGGATATCACGAGCCCTTCTCAGCGCTCGGTGTCGCCGGGGGACTGTCCTCTGGACTACAGGACATCTCTATGTCATACGTGAAATCGAACAGCTCCGGTGGACGATCACCCTTGAGGACCTGGGAAGCAGAAGGTGAAGCTTGAACAGACGAAGGCGGTGAGGACACAGGCGTAGTTCCCTTGCTAGACACCGTCTGCGACCGAGACCTCGGCCGACCTGTCGACGACCTCGTGGGAGACGGAGATCGAGAACGCAACTGTGAGCGAGAATTTGTGCGACGCGAACTTTGACTTGATCGGGAACGAACAGATGACTGCGACAACGGACGAGTCTTCTGACGCTTCTTCTGCTTCCAAGCTTTTGGTTTGTGCAAACCTCGGCGACCAGACTTGGGACTGGAAGGCTCGGCCGTAGCGTCGTTACCGAGACCAGCAGCCGACATCGCAGAACTAGCTTGATCAAAGAATTATCTTCGGAAAAGAATCAGGATCGACACGAAGGTCATTGTCTGAGTCCTCGCCACCCGGTCGGATTCGCTTGTGGGGCTCCGTGAGCGACTTGGTGAGCGGCCTTCTCCAGAGCTGCTGGTACAGCGTGAGGGTCTGATAAACCCGCGGCCTCGGCTTGAATCCTCTGTAGAGCGACGAAAGTATCCTGGTCGAGCTCCAGATCAGCAAGGTTCAGCTCGCTGGCTGTCATACCTGTCACCAGTCATGACGAACGAACGTTAGTAAATGAGCAATCGGTGGAGGCATCAACGGACGACCAGTACCTTGTACAGCCAGTATTAGTATTTCTGGATCCATACCAACGAGGCTCACGTGACTACGGAGGACACGGTTGCTGTGGAGACGATGAGTGTTCCTCTTTTGGAGGTCTTCGAGCGAATGCGCGGTGTCGGCATCAACAAACTTGCCCTTTTTAGCCTTGATCAGAATGGCATGAAGCTGACGAGTTTGCTGGGTGTTGGCAGCAACAGCAGCCTTGAACGCTTCACGCTCCTTAGCAAGTCGCCTCTCCATAGCGTGGATGACGGTATCTCGCTCAGCGACCTCAGCTTGCGGCAATTCCAGGTTTCGCGTGTGAAGACCTGTTGATTCATTCATCTTCTGGAGAAGCGCGTCGACGCGAATGTTAGTAGATCTCAAAGGCCTGTTCTCGGCCTCGAGTGACTCCACTGTGGAAGATGAGATCTTGAGAAGCTGCTTCGCGCTTTCGCGAGCTAGCATCTGCGGAACAACCGAGCGCTTGGCTGCAGCAGCACCCGCCTCAGCGGATCTAAGCTGAGCTTCTAACTCACCAATTCGGCGAGGAAGATCCGGTAACGAATCTGGAAGAGGCTGAAGGGCAGCCAACACGTCATCGAATTCAACAGCACTGTTCAAACGGCGCTGAGCAGCCACATCGGTGTGAAGAGGGGGCGAAACATCAAGCTGGACTTGGTGGCGAACAATCGGGGATAAGTACGGGATCATCGACGTCATCATCTGGTCGACCGACGCTTCAGAACTCTCGGCGAGCATGGCCTGTAGCGAAGCCTCGGCGACGGGTGCTGAAGCGTCAGCAGGCATCAGTGGTGCTGCTGGTGGCTCAGCCGGTACTTCAGTCGCGGCAGGAAGCGCTGGGGGTGCTTCCGAACGTGCGGACGGCGCTGGAGCAGAGCTCATCGAAGCCGACGTTCCGGGCGGTGCTGGTGGCGCAGCTTCTGGAGGTTACTGAGTGTTTGAATGGTCGGTATCGCCATGACGAGATTCACAGAGACGGATACGAGGTGATGAACGCAGGGACGAGGATTGAACGGGAAGATGGAACATCGTACCTGGAGACGATCATGTTCCCGAACACGCCGTGGGACCAGGGTATTGAACGCCCTGTCGATGGCTCGGTTCAAGCCTCCTTTGGCATCGTGGGACCCGGGGTGAAATTCGAAGAATGCAGCAGTGTCACAACGGATACCAGTTTCGTGGCTTCCAATGCGACAGGGGCAGTTGTGGTGTAGTGATTTCTCGGAGATCGCTGACGACTATCAGCGAGCAAGGACGAGACTACCTTCAAGTTGCTCAAGCTACAAACCCTCGGTCATGTGGCCAAAAGCGACCTCGAGTTGCGAGAGACTCGACTCGGTCACTACCGAGGGTTCGTCGGTGCTCCATTATGACAAAGATGTCGTTCAAGCCAGACTATCCTTATTAGTAATAATAGGACTGACCGGATTCGCATTCAGCGGACAAGAACTGACGGTCACGGTACGAAGACTCGGCGGCCGTTGGGAGTGACGTTTGGGAAGGCACGACGACTGTTTGAACGCTCGGCGATGGTTCAGGAAGACTCGTTGAGCACTGATGAGTCACTTGGCATGCGAAGTGGTCCATAACTGATCGTAGTTCACTTGATATTTGTATACTTGATTAGGATTGCATATTAGGACATGGCCCAAAGGGGCAAACATAAATATAGAACAGAATTTCCACTCAAGCACACGAGCGATGTCCGGCTTCAATGTAAGCGCCTGGTCAAGCTTGTTTGAGTGTGTTATACCTGTCGGTGGACTCGAAGCTCCGTAGCGAGGGTTCATCTGGCAAGGCCAAGTGTGTGTGTGGCCGATTAGTATCGGGTGTGTACGGGACGGCTTTATTGTGCCTATTTGCCCGATTGGGGAGTGCGTGTCGCCTCCTATCTATTCTTTCAGCCGAGGTTCATCCTCGGCGCCCTCATAAAAGACTTACCCGTGCCTGGTACCCTTCCGCTCTTGGGACCACGAGGATTTAAGTGTGTGAGAACACCTGCTAGCTTTGCTCGTGCTAGTAGTGTGTTGGTATTGTTCTGGTTGGCCTATATAAGCGATTTACAAGGTCCAGTCTGTCCTGGTGCAAGGGCAGAACTGGGGTCTTCAGGTCCGCCCGATCGAACGTTCACCGTTCTGGTAGACGTATTGTTGTGGGAACTACCTAACTACATTAGTAGCTAGAGTTTACGTGGGATTTCCAACACTACACTGGTCATACATCATCAGCGTCCCAAACTGGTAAAAGACCTTCGGTGTGCACCGAAAGGTGCCATCGACAAATAAATGGGCACCATCAATTCGAAGAAGATTTCGAGGTTCGGGGTGCGCCCAGCCAATCAATCGCTCAATGCCAGACTTTTTCTGCTTTGCTTTGATGTCATCGTGCCACACATAGTGACATTGCAGGAAACCAACATCGCTGCCGGTTACTTTTGCTCTTTCAGGACTCTCCAGGAAGGAAAAAAGATTTGTGCCTGACTTTGACTTTCCTACACGTGCAACAACTTGTTTTCGAGAGAGACCACGAACAACTCCAGTCGAATCTTCGTAAAACATTTTATTGACCAGCGTCCAAAGCTTGTTAGCTGCAATATCTTGCTCTGCTAATTTGTCGACAAACGCTTTCATCTCTTCTTCCACGTCAATACAGACAGCCTCATCACTTGCAGCTTCAGTTGCTTGTCAGCTCTGGCATGTATGAGGGACCATGTTGTCGAAGTCAAACGCCATCGTATCAGCGTAATAAAACAAGCGACCTGGACAAAACTTGGGCTTTCTATAAAAACTGCATCGATATGTAATTTTGACCGCAGATACTTTCGCACGAGTGTACTCAAAGCCTTGATGGTAAATTTTGGTTTTACCATCACGAGGCTGCTGCCCTGAGCGCACTTACGAAGGCCCACGTTGTGCCGGACGTGGAGGTCGGCCACGGGGAGTTATTATGGACTCCTTTGTTTGTAGTTGTAGTGCCAACGGCGGTTGATCCTGCTGCGCAGGCTGTGATGTTCGCATCGATCCAGGCGGAGTAGGAACAGGCCACAAGAGCAGCGGTGTCGGCGGTGGCTGTGCAGGCGTTGACAAGTGTGTTGGAGGTGGAGAGTCGTCTAAACTTAATAGCGATTCGGCGCTCTCCTCACGAGTGTGGCGAGAGCTAGTCGAGCGTGTATACGGACGAGAAGTTGGTGAGTATCGGGGGCTTTGACCCCGCTTTTGAGGCCGAGGTGATGACGGCAAGCACCGCATAGCTGGTGGTATTTTTAGGAAACAACTTTGGCAATGATCTACACCCAAACTGGGTGAAGGTTCCCTTTGTAAAGTAGCAGTCGATTGGTTACGTGAGCATCTTAGTGGTTTCGGCTTTAAATTTGTAGATGTGCATAAAGCCTATTAGCTGCCATGCCGTCACCTCTCCTTGCTTTACGCTGTCTCGTTAACGTTATGATCATGCGTGACCTAGGTCATATTTGAACACGTGTATATAAGTGACCAACCGGTTTGGTCCCGTGACCAAAGTGTCAGATTATGGCGTGACTAAACTCGTCAGAGACCTAATATATATCCTACGATGCAATCCGCTACTTGATGTAGTGATGCATGAAACAAATGTGGACGGGTTTGACACTCTAGGCGACCAGGAACGTAGTTTTCCGATAGATTTCTTCAATTGCCCGAGCCTTTGGATAGTATGTAGTAATAAGGCGCTGGCCGAAGAGCACGTGGCTCTTCTTCTACTTTATACCAGCTAGCGCGTTCATTGTAAACGCTGGACTCGTGCGTGGCCATCACATCTAGTATGTTCAGATGACACTAAAGCTCCACCTTAGCCGCCACAGCGTACGGGCCATCATTGAGAAGCTGTTCAGAGCTCGAACATATCCACACCGTGACGACAATGCCGTCAGTGTCGCACACAGCGTCCGTATCGAGCTGTTCCTCGCTCTGCTCGAAGGTGCATATTCACCGGATGCGCCGCCATAGAAGCCGTATCTTGCCTAGTCGATGTGCTAAATCACCTTGTCGCCGGCCAAACGGGCATCGCACCTGTTACTGTCACGGTGGCACACTGACACTACAGATCTGTTTATTTTGTTATAATCAAATAAATATTAAACAAAACACGTTTTTAAACATTGTTTATGGCGTCGCTCGGTTAAAAAAACGATTCGAGGTCTACGTTGAACCAAAAGCACGACTACGCCAGTCATTCCTGGGCGTCAATCTGGTTGGTATACGCTGCTCCAGCAGCCTGCTTGCCATTGCGTGATTTTCCTGGATAAGGCTACAGTAGAGCTGGCTCACAACGGTTTGCGCACTATGGCAAAGAAACTAGGGTCACTTTGGATTCATTTAGATCCGAGGAAAGGCGAGAAAACGGTGCTAACTGAGCTTGAGATCCACGAGCAGGAGTCATTCGCTGCTGCATTGGCACTAACGAGTCTACAGAGTACGGCTGAGCACATCGTGTTCCCGGTCCTCCAATATGACTGAGTTCGAACTGCATAAGAGCTACATTACCTGCATTTAACCAAAAAGATCTTTTAAATAATATAGAACGTTTTATTTCATTCTTTTCGCTCGATTTTATTTCAAACACAGATCAATAGTCGCCTCAGGCGACTGTGAAGGTATATCGAATATCGTTCAACTGGACCAGTGGCTCTGTATGTAGCACGAATCGTTCGATGGCATCTAAAACCTTCTGTAACGAGTTCTCCGAGCTGCGAATAAACATAAACCCTGGTATGGGGCAAGTTTTATTTCGCACACGCAGCGGAGTTTGCTCAGTACAGTAAGCTATTTCGCTGCTCATCCTGACCAACAAGCACTATTAATAGCGTGCTGAAAACAGCGTGGCAGCCCATCGTCTACTTAACTAATTCATACAAACGTAGACAACATAAGATTCAAAACGGGGAAACGTAAACACGCAAATACTATGGCGAACATGACAGTTTTGAGAGAGTTAATGACATGCAACAGACCAGTCGCAGTCTTCGAACAGGAAGGCATAGACATATTGTCTGCAGAAACTGATACGTCCGTGCCGGCGTCAACTGGCACCACCACATTGGGGCCTGCGCAAGCAAGCACCGCTGCAACAGAGGCTAGGCTCTCTGTCGGTGAATACCACGCGCTACAGCTAACGAAATGCGCGCAAGAAGAAGCCGAAGCCCCGAAGACCATCATCGAGGGCTCGTCGATGTTCTACACCGATGGTAGCATGCCTAGAGACTATGGATCCGGCATCAGTGATGTCCCCATGGAGGACGGGACTTCCCCTCCTCCATGGGGACTCCCATTCGGCTGTAGACACGCACAAACCGCTCACAGGATCGCGTCGACCGCGTGAAGAAGATCCGAACGCTTCAAGTTCGAAGCGTCCGCGTAACGATGAAGAAGAGATGGCACCAACACCGTTGACGCCTTCTCCTCCAAGTTATGTTGCTGAAGTACGCGCTCCTTGGATGCCAAGTGCATCCGAGATTGCTTCCAGGTTCGGTGCAACATCGCCACTGAACCTGCTCCGTTGTATGTGTGTAGCGTCATCAATGATAACGCTAAGGCTGCAGCGCAGCACTCTGATCCGATGACGAATCAAAGGCGCGACTACTACATCCGACTCTTCCATGAGCTCCGATGGCTTGCGTCGAAGAGGACTTCGCGCAAAAGCAAAGTGCCCGAGTGGGTGGCACTTTGTCAATCTTGAAACGCCTGTGTTGAGAACTTCAACAAAGACGCGAAAGCGTATCGTGCCCGCATCACTGTGGCGCAACGTCGCTTCGAGACTTTCTCGAGGTCACATGATCGATCGCCTCCATAATGAAGCTATGGAGGCGGGTATTCCGTGCGTAATTCCCTTTGGGACTGCGTGTTCGCACTACCCCCCTGGGGCTGAGCGTCTCTCCGAGCGAGACGTCACCGGGTACACGACCGTGTGTGTACCTGTTCAGCTGCGTGATCTCCGCGTTCAACTTGAACGTCGTGACACTCCGAGTGTCAGCGGTGATCGCAGCGCTCGTGCAGGCGTTACGCCTGCACTCCATTCTGGGCTTCATACGCCGGCGGGGACGGAAAGATACCCATCGTACGGTCAACCCCAGGTTGACCGTGACTCCCGCGCTCTATACGATCATGTAGCCGCTCTGGAACAATTCCAGAGGGCGGGGTTCACCCAGCTGCAGCAGGAGCTGCGCTACCAGAAGGCGCAGGTCGCTCAGACCGCTCAGACCGCGTCGAACATCCAAGTGGAACTTGGATCGCAGGTCGTGAGGCTCCACGACCGTGTTGCTGCCCTCGAGAAGCTGGCTTACGCCGCTTCGTCGTCTTCTGCGAGCCATCAAGGTTAGGTGGCTCGTGTTGCGTGTACGGCTTCAACCGCCCGACGTAGAATGTCGGATGGAGCCGCATGCTGGACGGTATGTCCAACGTGTACGTGTTGCCACGCCGCTCAAGCACTGTGAACGGACCGATGAAGCGCGGAGCAAGCTTACTTGGTCCGAAATCCGAAACTGCATGTCAAGGCAGGTTCTGAGTAGCTAACAGAACTAATGAACCCTTTTCGAATTCATTTGTGTTGCCCCTGCCAACATTGTCAGCGTTCAGCTTCTGTCTATCCACAGAAGCTGCTATCGCGTCCTGGACAAACGTATTACGGCTTGTCGGCGCTGGACAAAGTCCATTGCTTGCGTGCTGAATGGTCTGTTCAGCACGGCGTTCTTCCCCGCAGCAGGCCCGGCCTGCGCGCTGTCTGTGCCCTGCACAGGCGTGTTCTTCTTCGCGGCAGGCCCGGCCTGCGTGCCGTCTGTGCCCTGCACAGACCCGTAGTTTTTGTCCGTCGTCTCGTTCCCGGAACGAGACGCAGCTTGTCTTCGTGTCGACATTGCTGATACTGTGTCGGTATCAGCGCTCTTCTGCGGCTGGTCGGATGCAACCGTAGATCCTCCCCCACTTAAGGAGGAAGCCACCATTCCGAGCATGCTCGGAAGGCGTGGATGCCGCATTGCATTCACATAGAACGGTGTATGCCCCGTCGAGGCATGCACCGAGTTGTTGATGGCAAACTCTGTCATCGGCAGACAGTCGCTCCATTGTTGGAACGAGTGTGCGTAGCTCTTCAACAGGTCGCCGAGCACGCGATTCATGCGCTCGGTCTGACCGTCCGTCTGCGGATGGTCCGCAGTCGATATCGACAATTGTGTACCAAGACGTGTAAACACTTCTTACCAGAACCGCGCTGTGAAGCGTGGATCACGGTCCGACACAATGTCGAGCGGCATGACATGGTGTTTGAACATCATGTCTACAAACAGTCGTGCTGTCTGTACTGCTGTCACTTCAGCCGGCACTGCAGCAAGATGCATCATCTTGCTGAATCGGTCTACAAAGACCACGACACCAGTCCTCCGCTTACTGTCAGGCGGAAGACACAAAGACAAAGTCCATAGAGATGGACTGCCAACACTCCGACGGTGTCGGAAGTGATTGAAGCGGAGCCTGCGAAAACGCAGCAGGCTTCACGCGTTGACACACCTCGCAAGCACTCACGTACTTCCGCACCCACTTGTACTGGTGATTCCAGTAGAAGTCACGCGTGAAAAGCACGTATGTCTTCTCACGACCAGGATGCCCTGCCGTAGGGGCATCGTGATACTCGTACATGATCCGCATCCGCAGATCATAGTCGTTTGGCACGACGATGCGAATCACATCGTCGTCCACTGCGCTGTATAGCAGCAGTCCTTCGTGCACACGATAACGATGTGCACGAGCTCGAAGGTGTGGTGCCAACTTCCGACGCGCCTCGTCGGAAGGTGCTGAGGCGTAGCTCAGCAACTGCTTCGCGTCTGCGTCACTCGCATACGCGGCCTTAACGTCGTCGATCAACGACGACGACGGAGCACTCATACGCTCGACGCCAATCCGATTGGCGTCAGCTGTCTTCACAGCATAATCTGACCGTCGTGACAATGCGTCGGCCACGACGTTCAACCTTCCGGGTTTGTATTCAACCCGGAAGTCGTACTCTGCGAAGAACGACAACCATCTCGCCATCCGTTGTGAGATGTGTGGCGACTTCACTGCAGTTCGCAGTGAAGCGTGGTCGGTGTAGACCACGAACGGTCCACTCCCAAGTAGATACACTCGGAACTTCGCGAGTGCATACTTCATGGCAAGAAGATCCTTGTCATGTACGGGATAGTTGCGCTCAGCTGGCCTCAGCTGACGCGACTGATAGTAGACCACACGATCACGACCCTCGTGATCGTGTTGCATCAACGCGCATCCGATAGCAAAGTCGGATGCGTCACACACGACGTGGAACGGACGATCTTGGTCAGCCACTACCAAGATCGGCGCTTCAGTCAAGCCCAGCTTGACTGAATCGAAGGCCAGCTGACACTCAGTAGTCCACTTCCACTCAGCTTCCTTCTTTAGAAGCTGCGACAGCGGGCGAATCTTGCCCGCGTAGTTCTCAACGTACTTGCACAGGTACGTTGCAAGCCCAAGGAACTGCCTCAGTTCCTTGACATTGGATAGCGGCCATTCCATTTTCATCACTCTGACCTTCTCTGGGTCAGGGCGTACGCCGTTCTTCCGACGAGACACCCGAGAATGGGTATCTTTGCTCGCTCGAAGATACACTTCTTCAGGTTCGCTAGAGCTTATGCTTATGCTTGCGCATGAGCCCTAGCAGCTTACGGAGGTGCTCCTTCTGCACCTCAACGTCAGTCTGCTCGTCACAGCCCGGCTGTGGACGAACATATCGTCGAAGTAACTCGGCGCGAAGTCGCGCACCGAGCGCAAAAATATGCGTCACGCATCTATTGAAGGTAGCAGGGGCATTCTCCAGTCCCTGCGGCATTACGAACCACTCCCAAAGCATGCCGCTCGGAGTGCTCACCCGCCGTGAGAGCGATGTCGCTCTCACGCATCAAGATCTGATAGAATCCGTCGCGCAGATCAAGAGCACTGTAGATGGTGCTCTTGGCCATCGAATCGATGATCACATATTTTCGTGGTATCGGCGTCTGCGCCGGTATCGTCGCATCGTTCAGCTTGTTGTAAGCATGAACGATGCGCCATCCGCCCTGTGGCTTCTTGACACAGAACGTTGGTGCACTGTATGGGGACTTCGATTCCCGCACCTGCCCTCCTGACGACGACTTCTCGAGGAAGTCGTCGATCGCCTTCACTTGATCTCGCGGGCAGTGGCACTGCCGCGTCACACAGTACTTCGTACCCGGCACGTGGTCAATCTCGTGCTGTATTCCCTTGTCCTGTGGAAGTTCCGCAGGAATATCGTCCAGGAGCCACACCCAAAATTTTGTTTGTTGTCCTTGTGCTTCCCGCAAAACATCGTAGAAGGGACACGTCTTCAGCGAGTCCCAGCCCTGCCCGTCGAAGCGCTCCTTCTTCGTCTTTGCACTGAGAGTGTCCTCACTCTCAGTGGTACTCGCAGCGTGGAGTTGCCTCAACTCCTCCGCTTCCCTCTTCATCCTTTCGAGATCCGAAAGGATGCATATCTGTTCGATGCGTCCATCGTACAGGTGCGCATCCAGCTCATGGCTGGAAGCGACGTCAACTCCGACGCACTCGTCGGAGGATTCTCCATTTCCATTGACCGGTACTGAAGACCAGTACGGGTCCGTGTCAAGACGTTCAACGTCTCGACACTCGACGTCGTGTCCGATGTCTACCCGGCAGACATCTCTTGTAGCGTCTCGGTCCCGGACCGAGACTTGCGCAGCTTGTGTCGCTTGCGCCGTCTTTTCTTCTTGTGGATCCCGGGTCCACTTGTTCCTTGTCCAGACCCGGCCTTGGATGGGTTCCGTTAAGTTCCTAACTGTCGGCGGATTCGTTCCGCGGACGCACACAATCAAGCCCGGCTTGATTGCATTTCGCTTCGTCGTGCAGCCCGGTCACACGCGAGCACGCAAGCTTTTTCGGTGTTGGACGTTTGCAACTGCCAACACTGCTTGCCGCGTCATCAACTCCCGGAGTTGATGCGCTTTTGACACCTCGACGCCTTGCGGCGGAGTTTGTGTCGACTCCCGGAGCCGACACACCTTTGTTCCCTCGACGTCTTGCGGCGGAGCCTTCCGTGATTTTTGAACAAATCACGGCCGTGTCAACTCCCGGAGCTGACACGCCGACTTTACAGCTACTGCTTGTAGCTGAAGTCTCTTCTATACTTAACCGATCAACTCCCAGAGTTGATACGCGCATTGAAGTAGGAACGCATCTCAAATCTGATTTCTGATTTGAGACTGATTCAACGACTGCCTCAGTCGTTTTGACGTGTGCGTGGGCACCGGAGGCTGCAACACACGGTGCTGCCTCAACGGTGTGATCGGATGCACCTTGCGGTGCATGCGCGACACTGACAGGGCCATCGCTCTCTGTCGCGTTGCGTCCGAAGCGTACAACCGTACGCTTCTCCCAGTTGACCACTGGATCATGCCGTGCAAGCCACGGCATGGCCAACACTAAGTCAAACTTATCGTCTAAGTCTAAGACGATACGGTTCTCCACAAACACCCGGTGTTTGTACGAGAAGCGCACGCGTACGACGCGCTTCTCAGTTCTCACGGTGGCACCCGTTGCCAACCGCACTGCCGACACACTCCGAGGTGTGTCTACATCCTCGAAGTTCAGCTTCGGTAGACTTTGCTGTCGAACAAAGTTGTTCGATGCACCCGAGTCTACCAGCGCACGAAGAGAGTTCTCTCTCTTCGACCTTATTTTCAGGATGACAAGATTTGGCTTGTCATCTTGCTTCTTGCAGTGAGTCTCTCTCTGGGGGCTGCAGTCTTTAGTGTCGCGTATCCGTTGTAGACACGCGTGACTGCACTACCAGTAGGGCGCCCCGCGCCTATTAGTTCCGCGCGTTTTTTTATTGATCGTGGCGATGCCCGGCATCGCCACGTCGGCCCCCGGCCTTGTGCACAGCCGCTGTGCACTCACGCCCATAGTGTCCGGTGTATCCGCATCGGAAACACCGCACGCTACTGTTGTTCCGCTGCTGGTGACCAGCAGCCGTAGCGTTCGAGAGGTCCATAGGTTCCGGACCTCCTGTTCTCATCACCGGACGTGCCATCCTCGGCACGTTCACATGCAATTTAGCCTGCCGCAGGCTAAATTCCTCTTGTATGGCAAGGGTGATCGCAGCTTCGAGAGTACTTGGGTACTCTCGGAAGAGGTAGGTCTTGACGGGACCATCCCTCAAGCCTTTCATGAACGTGACGGCCTTGGTCGCCTCGTCCATCGGGTTGGTCACGATGTTCGAGACCAAGTACCGCGCGCGTTGGGCGTAAGCATGAACATCATGCTTACCTTGCTGCAGGTCGAGGAACTCAGCCCTCGACCGGAACTCGTTCTTAGGAGGCTCAAACGCTTGTCTGAGCTCCTCCTTGAACTCCGCATACGCGCCGAAGGATGTAGCGTCCGTGAGCCGGCGTCCATATGCCCAGCTCCTCGCTCGTCCGCCAAGACATGACATGGCGAACGTAACCTTCGACGGATCGTCGAAGATGCGTCGAGCTGCGATGGCAGTGTCGACATCGACAAGCCATCGGAGAAGAGGTTCCCCCTCTTTTCCCACATAGTTGCTCACGTGCAGTTTCAATGACTATACGCGCGGTGTCGTCCCGGACGACGCCGTCGTAGTCGTAGCGGCAGCAGCATCGCGCTGATCCGTGACTATGAAGCCCAGAGCAACACCGTGTTGCTCTGTCGGTGACAACGTCCGTAGCATCGTCGCTACGGCCGCCTCCCCAATGACTGTTGCCAGTCTTTGGAGAGCTTCCCACTCTGGATCCGACAGGTGGGGGCAGTCTGCACGCGCAATGTGCGTTGCAGACTCGCTCGGTCTACGTATGGACGGATTACCATACATGGATTGGCTCTCGGCCCCTTGTTCGTATTCCATACGAACCAGTAAGGTAGTCGGTCGTTGGACGGACTACAAAGTGCTACCAGGTGTAATGGGCCAACTCTGTGCCCACTACTTCGGCTTACACGTTAGCGCACGTGTACGAGGAAGCGTAGTGTGCTTAAACTTAGATTAACTATACTTTCGTCCGAAAGTATAGATTTACTAAAATAATAAAGGCTAAAAGCCGTTTTGGGTTAAAATGAGAACTGTTATTTATGATTTATGTCTGGACTGGGTTCCTCCTAAAACGGATATTCTATATGATTGGTATTCTGCCATCCGATGGCTGTCAGAACCCTGCTATTCTAATTGGTAGAAAGAAATGCTTATCTACCAATAGGAAGCCTAAATGCATACAGACCAGGGTCTGCAACGTGTTAGCATTGGTGTGTCTTACACCAACGTTCGAGAACCCTCCATGTAACCAAGTGGCTACGTGTAGCCACGTGTGTGTAACCCCGTTACAAACATATAGTGACTCCTACAGGGGTCCTGCCTAACCCCGAAAAGGTGAAGGCTCTGATGAACGTGCAGCAGGCCCGGGATCTTCATGGCATCCTTCGTTCTTAGGTCTGACGAGCTATTTTCGTCGATACATTCCAGCGTACGCTTTGATTCAGCGCCGTTGCAGTGGTTGAAAGTGAAGGACGCTCCGTTCGTGTGGGCTGAAGAGCGTCAGTCGGCTTTCCGGCAACTCAAGCGGGCTCTGATGAAACCTCCGATTTTGGTGTACTTGGATATCAAGAGAAAGTTCAAACTGTACGTGGACTCGTCTTGATACGCGGTCGGGGCATGCTTCATGCAGGAATTAGCCGGTCGAGGCCGTCTGGTGGCGTACGCTAGTAAGTTGTTCACAGGGTCTCAGAGGACCTGGATCAGCAAGCAGGACGAGATCTCAGAGATCGAGTACTGGGGTGTCGTCTGGTCGACTAGAAAGTTCCGTTGTTACTTGGACAAGAGAGAATTTGACCTTTACACGGATCACTCGGCTCTCATCTGAATCTTCAGCCCTGGCAACCATACGCGAACTCGAAGTTGGCGCGATGGGCCATGAATCTGTCTAACTTGGAGTTGAAAAGTGCATCACATCCTGGAACGGCTATGATGCACGTAAGCGGTCTGTTACGGTTGGAGACTGGTAAAGCGAACATGTTGCGCATGACTGACTTACTGAACCCTCTAGAGTCTGATCGTGAGGAGCATAGCTCAGTCGGGGAGCAGGCTCGACACCCCGTCGAGTGTGTGTAACGGGGTTACATAGAGGGTTCTACACCAATGCTAACACGTTGCAGACCCTGGTCTGTATGCATTTAGGCTTCCTATTGGTAGATAAGCATTTCTTTCTACCAATTAGAATAGCAGGGTTCTGACAGCCATCGGATGGCAGAATACCAATCATATAGAATATCCGTTTTAGGAGGAACCCAGTCCAGACATAAATCATAAATAACAGTTCTCATTTTAACCCAAAACGGCTTTTAGCCTTTATTATTTTAGTAAATCTATACTTTCGGACGAAAGTATAGTTAATCTAAGTTTAAGCACACTACGCTTCCTCGTACACGTGCGCTAACGTGTAAGCCGAAGTAGTGGGCACAGAGTTGGCCCATTACACCTGGTAGCACTTTGTAGTCCGTCCAACGACCGACTACCTTACTGGTTCGTATGGAATACGAACAAGGGGCCGAGAGCCAATCCATGTATGGTAATCCGTCCATACGTAGACCGAGCGAGTCTGCAACGCACATTGCGCGTGCAGACTGCCCCCACCTGTCGGATCCAGAGTGGGAAGCTCTCCAAAGACTGGCAACAGTCATTGGGGAGGCGGCCGTAGCGACGATGCTACGGACGTTGTCACCGACAGAGCAACACGGTGTTGCTCTGGGCTTCATAGTCACGGATCAGCGCGATGCTGCTGCCGCTACGACTACGACGGCGTCGTCCGGGACGACACCGCGCGTATAGTCATTGAAACTGCACGTGAGCAACTATGTGGGAAAAGAGGGGGAACCTCTTCTCCGATGGCTTGTCGATGTCGACACTGCCATCGCAGCTCGACGCATCTTCGACGATCCGTCGAAGGTTACGTTCGCCATGTCATGTCTTGGCGGACGAGCGAGGAGCTGGGCATATGGACGCCGGCTCACGGACGCTACATCCTTCGGCGCGTATGCGGAGTTCAAGGAGGAGCTCAGACAAGCGTTTGAGCCTCCTAAGAACGAGTTCCGGTCGAGGGCTGAGTTCCTCGACCTGCAGCAAGGTAAGCATGATGTTCATGCTTACGCCCAACGCGCGCGGTACTTGGTCTCGAACATCGTGACCAACCCGATGGACGAGGCGACCAAGGCCGTCACGTTCATGAAAGGCTTGAGGGATGGTCCCGTCAAGACCTACCTCTTCCGAGAGTACCCAAGTACTCTCGAAGCTGCGATCACCCTTGCCATACAAGAGGAATTTAGCCTGCGGCAGGCTAAATTGCATGTGAACGTGCCGAGGATGGCACGTCCGGTGATGAGAACAGGAGGTCCGGAACCTATGGACCTCTCGAACGCTACGGCTGCTGGTCACCAGCAGCGGAACAACAGTAGCGTGCGGTGTTTCCGATGCGGATACACCGGACACTATGGGCGTGAGTGCACAGCGGCTGTGCACAAGGCCGGGGGCCGACGTGGCGATGCCGGGCATCGCCACGATCAATAAAAAAACGCGCGGAACTAATAGGCGCGGGGCGCCCTACTGGTAGTGCAGTCACGCGTGTCTACAACGGATACGCGACACTAAAGACTGCAGCCCCCAGAGAGAGACTCACTGCAAGAAGCAAGATGACAAGCCAAATCTTGTCATCCTGAAAATAAGGTCGAAGAGAGAGAACTCTCTTCGTGCGCTGGTAGACTCGGGTGCATCGAACAACTTTGTTCGACAGCAAAGTCTACCGAAGCTGAACTTCGAGGATGTAGACACACCTCGGAGTGTGTCGGCAGTGCGGTTGGCAACGGGTGCCACCGTGAGAACTGAGAAGCGCGTCGTACGCGTGCGCTTCTCGTACAAACACCGGGTGTTTGTGGAGAACCGTATCGTCTTAGACTTAGACGATAAGTTTGACTTAGTGTTGGCCATGCCGTGGCTTGCACGGCATGATCCAGTGGTCAACTGGGAGAAGCGTACGGTTGTACGCTTCGGACGCAACGCGACAGAGAGCGATGGCCCTGTCAGTGTCGCGCATGCACCGCAAGGTGCATCCGATCACACCGTTGAGGCAGCACCGTGTGTTGCAGCCTCCGGTGCCCACGCACACGTCAAAACGACTGAGGCAGTCGTTGAATCAGTCTCAAATCAGAAATCAGATTTGAGATGCGTTCCTACTTCAATGCGCGTATCAACTCTGGGAGTTGATCGGTTAAGTATAGAAGAGACTTCAGCTACAAGCAGTAGCTGTAAAGTCGGCGTGTCAGCTCCGGGAGTTGACACGGCCGTGATTTGTTCAAAAATCACGGAAGGCTCCGCCGCAAGACGTCGAGGGAACAAAGGTGTGTCGGCTCCGGGAGTCGACACAAACTCCGCCGCAAGGCGTCGAGGTGTCAAAAGCGCATCAACTCCGGGAGTTGATGACGCGGCAAGCAGTGTTGGCAGTGCAAACGTCCAACACCGAAAAAGCTTGCGTGCTCGCGTGTGACCGGGCTGCACGACGAAGCGAAATGCAATCAAGCCGGGCTTGATTGTGTGCGTCCGCGGAACGAATCCGCCGACAGTTAGGAACTTAACGGAACCCATCCAAGGCCGGGTCTGGACAAGGAACAAGTGGACCCGGGATCCACAAGAAGAAAAGACGGCGCAAGCGACACAAGCTGCGCAAGTCTCGGTCCGGGACCGAGACGCTACAAGAGATGTCTGCCGGGTAGACATCGGACACGACGTCGAGTGTCGAGACGTTGAACGTCTTGACACGGACCCGTACTGGTCTTCAGTACCGGTCAATGGAAATGGAGAATCCTCCGACGAGTGCGTCGGAGTTGACGTCGCTTCCAGCCATGAGCTGGATGCGCACCTGTACGATGGACGCATCGAACAGATATGCATCCTTTCGGATCTCGAAAGGATGAAGAGGGAAGCGGAGGAGTTGAGGCAACTCCACGCTGCGAGTACCACTGAGAGTGAGGACACTCTCAGTGCAAAGACGAAGAAGGAGCGCTTCGACGGGCAGGGCTGGGACTCGCTGAAGACGTGTCCCTTCTACGATGTTTTGCGGGAGCACAAGGATGTGCTCCTGGACGATATTCCTGCGGAACTTCCACAGGACAAGGGAATACAGCACGAGATTGACCACGTGCCGGGTACGAAGTACTGTGTGACGCGGCAGTGGCCACTGCCGCGAGATCAAGTGAAGGCGATCGACGACTTCTTCGAGAGTCGTCGTCAGGCAGGGCAGGTGCGGGAATCGAAGTCCCCATACAGTGCACCAACGTTCTGTGTCAAGAAGCCACAGGGCGGATGGCGCATCGTTCATGCTTACAACAAGCTGAACGATGCGACGATACCGGCGCAGACGCCGATACCACGAAAATATGTGATCATCGATTCGATGGCCAAGAGCACCATCTACAGTGCTCTTGATCTGCGCGACGGATTCTATCAGATCTTGATGCGTGAGAGCGACATCGCTCTCACGGCGGTGAGCACTCCGAGCGGCATGCTTTGGGAGTGGTTCGTAATGCCGCAGGGACTGGAGAATGCCCCTGCTACCTTCAATAGATGCGTGACGCATATTTTGCGCTCGGTGCGCGACTTCGCGCCGAGTTACTTCGACGATATGTTCGTCCACAGCCGGGCTGTGAACGAGCAGACTGACGTTGAGGTGCAGAAGGAGCACCTCCGTAAGCTGCTAGGGCTCATGCGCAAGCATAAGCATAAGCTCTATGCGAACCTGAAGAAGTGTATCTTCGAGGCGAGCAAGATACCCATTCTCGGGTGTCTCGTCGGGAAGAACGGCGTACGCCCTGACCCAGAGAAGGTCAGAGTGATAAATGAATGGCCTACGCTATCCAATGTCAAGGAACTGAGGCAGTTCCTTGGACTTGCAACGTACTTGTGCAAGTACGTTGAAAACTACGCGGGCAAGATTCGCCCGCTGTCGCAGCTTCTAAAGAAGGAAGCTGAGTGGAAGTGGACTGCTGAGTGTCAGCAGGCCTTCGATTCAGTCAAGCTGGGCTTGACTGAAGCGCCGATCTTGCTAGTGGCTGACCAAGATCGTCCGTTCCACGTCGTGTGTGACGCATCCGACTTTGCTATCGGATGCGCGTTGATGCAACACGATCACGAGGGTCGTGATCGTGTGGTCTACTATCAGTCGTGTCAGCTGAGCGCAACTATCCCGTACATGACAAGGATCTTCTTGCCATGAAGTATGCACTCGCGAAGTTCCCAGTGTATCTACTTGGGAGTGGACCGTTCGTGGTCTACACCGACCACGCTTCACTGCGAACTGCAGTGAAGTCGCCACACATCTCACAACGGATGGCGAGATGGTTGTCGTTCTTCGCAGAGTACGACTTCCGGGTTGAGTACAAACCCGGAAGGTTGAACGTCGTGGCCGACGCATTGTCACGTCGGCCAGATTATGCTGTGAAGACAGCTGACGCCAATCGGATTGGCGTCGAGCGTGTGAGTGCTCCGTCGCCGTCGTTGATCGACGACGTGAAGGCCGCGTATGCGAGTGACGCAGACGCGAAACAGTTGCTGAGCTACGTCTCAGCACCTTCGAGCTCGTGCACATCGTTATCGTGTGCACGAAGGACTGCTGCTATACAGTGCAGTGGACGACGATGTGATTCGCATCGTCGTGCCAAACGATTACGATCTGCGGTTGCGGATCATGTACGAGTATCACGATGCCCCTACGACAGGGCATCCTGGTGGTGAGAAGACATACTTGCTTCGCACGCGCGTCTTCTACTGGTATCGCCACTACAAGTGGGTGCGCAAGTACGTACGTGCTTGCGAGGTGTGTCAACGCGTGAAGCCTGCTGCGTCTTCGCAGGCACTTCCGACACTGTCGGAGTGATGGCAGTCCATCTCTATGGACTTTGTCTTTGGTCTTCCGCCTGACAGTAAGCGGGGGACTGGTGTCGTGGTCTTTGTAGACCGATTCAGCAAGATGGTGCATCTTGCTGCGGTGCCGGCTGAAGTGACAGCCGTACAGACAGCACGACTGTTTGTAGACATGATGTTCAAACACCATGGCATGCCGCTCGACATTGTGTCGGACCGTGATCCACGCTTCACAGTGCGGTTCTGGCAAGAAGTGTTTACACTTCTTGGTACACAATTGTCGATATCGACTGCGGACCATCCGCAGACGGACGGTCAGACCGAGCGCATGAATCGCGTGCTCGGCGACCTGTTGAAGAGCTACGCACACTCGTTCCAGCAACGGAGCGACTGTCTGCCGATGGCAGAGTTTGCCATCAACAACTCGGTACATGCCTCGACGGGGCATACACCGTTCACCGTGAATGCAATGCGGCATCCACGCCTTCCGAGCATGCTCGGAATGGTGGCTTCCTCCTTAAGTGGGGGAGGATCTACGGTTGCATCCGACCAGCCGCAGAAGAGCGCTGATACCGACACAGTATCAGCAATGTCGACACGAAGACAAGCTGCGTCTCGTTCCGGGAACGAGACGACGGACAAAAACTACGGGTCTGTGCAGGGCACAGACGGCACGCAGGCCGGGCCTGCCGCGAAGAAGAACACGCCTGTGCAGGGCACAGACAGCGCGCAGGCCGGGCCTGCTGCGGGGAAGAACGCCGTGCTGAACAGACCATTCAGCACGCAAGCAATGGACTTTGTCCAGCGCCGACAAGCCGTAATACGTTTGTCCAGGACGCGATAGCAGCTTCTGTGGATAGACAGAAGCTGAACGCTGACAATGTTGGCAGGGGCAACACAAATGAATTCGAAAAGGGTTCATTAGTTCTGTTAGCTACTCAGAACCTGCCTTGACATGCAGTTTCGGATTTCGGACCAAGTAAGCTTGCTCCGCGCTTCATCGGTCCGTTCACAGTGCTTGAGCGGCGTGGCAACACGTACACGTTGGACATACCGTCCAGCATGCGGCTCCATCCGACATTCTACGTCGGGCGGTTGAAGCCGTACACGCAACACGAGCCACCTAACCTTGATGGCTCGCAGAAGACGACGAAGCGGCGTAAGCCAGCTTCTCGAGGGCAGCAACACGGTCGTGGAGCCTCACGACCTGCGATCCAAGTTCCACTTGGATGTTCGACGCGGTCTGAGCGGTCTGAGCGACCTGCGCCTTCTGGTAGCGCAGCTCCTGCTGCAGCTGGGTGAACCCCGCCCTCTGGAATTGTTCCAGAGCGGCTACATGATCGTATAGAGCGCGGGAGTCACGGTCAACCTGGGGTTGACCGTACGATGGGTATCTTTCCGTCCCCGCCGGCGTATGAAGCCCAGAATGGAGTGCAGGCGTAACGCCTGCACGAGCGCTGCGATCACCGCTGACACTCGGAGTGTCACGACGTTCAAGTTGAACGCGGAGATCACGCAGCTGAACAGGTACACACACGGTCGTGTACCCGGTGACGTCTCGCTCGGAGAGACGCTCAGCCCCAGGGGGGTAGTGCGAACACGCAGTCCCAAAGGGAATTACGCACGGAATACCCGCCTCCATAGCTTCATTATGGAGGCGATCGATCATGTGACCTCGAGAAAGTCTCGAAGCGACGTTGCGCCACAGTGATGCGGGCACGATACGCTTTCGCGTCTTTGTTGAAGTTCTCAACACAGGCGTTTCAAGATTGACAAAGTGCCACCCACTCGGGCACTTTGCTTTTGCGCGAAGTCCTCTTCGACGCAAGCCATCGGAGCTCATGGAAGAGTCGGATGTAGTAGTCGCGCCTTTGATTCGTCATCGGATCAGAGTGCTGCGCTGCAGCCTTAGCGTTATCATTGATGACGCTACACACATACAACGGAGCAGGTTCAGTGGCGATGTTGCACCGAACCTGGAAGCAATCTCGGATGCACTTGGCATCCAAGGAGCGCGTACTTCAGCAACATAACTTGGAGGAGAAGGCGTCAACGGTGTTGGTGCCATCTCTTCTTCATCGTTACGCGGACGCTTCGAACTTGAAGCGTTCGGATCTTCTTCACGCGGTCGACGCGATCCTGTGAGCGGTTTGTGCGTGTCTACAGCCGAATGGGAGTCCCCATGGAGGACGGGAAGTCCCGTCCTCCATGGGGACATCACTGATGTCCGACCCATAGTCGGTAGGCATGCTACCGTCGGTATTCCACACCGACGAACCCTCGAGGATCGTCTCGGGGGCAGCAGCCTTATCCTCCACGCGCTTCTTGTACTGTAGCGCGTGGTATTCGTCGACAGAGAGTGTAGACTCTGTCGTGGAGATGCTTGCTTGCGCAGGCACCGAGGTAGTGGTGTCTGCTGATGCAGGCACGGACGTAGCAGAGTCTGCAGAAGCAGACTCTTGCGCTGGCGTCTTCGTTAGCGAGCTCATTGCGGAATGAGCTCGAATTTCCCGGAGAGTTGACGGTCTCGTCAATTCTTTGATTGACGAGTTAAGACTTGCACGTCTTATCTTAACGGGGGGGTAACAGGGTTACACACAAGTGGCTACGTGTAGCCACTTGGTTACATGGAGGGTTCTCGAACGTTGGTGTAAGACACACCAATGCTAACACGTTGCAGACCCTGGTCTGTATGCATTTAGGCTTCCTATTGGTAGATAAGCATTTCTTTCTACCAATTGGAATAGCAGGGTTCTGACAGCCATCGGATGGCAGAATACCAATCATATAGAATATCAGTTTAGGAGGAACCCAGTCCAGACATAAATCATAAAAAAAACAGTTCTCATTTTAACCCCAAACGGCTTTTACCTTTTCTTATTTTAGTAAATCTATACTTTCGGACGAACATATATTTAACCTAAGTTTAAGCAAACTACGCTTCCTCCTACACGTGCGCTAACGTGTAAGCCAAAGTAGTGGGTACAGAGTTGGCCCATTACATGGACGGTCACAGAGCCGTTCCGTAGCATAGTGGTTCGCCTGTTCTCGGCAGTCGGCTACTTTGTCTACAAGTGGGCAAAGCTGATGAAAATGTGTATTACTCGCTACCGTCGCTACGTGAGAGGCCCTGCTGTCCAGAATCAACCTTGGACGACAAAGTGGTGGAAGACGTACGAAGCCCAGCTAGCTACGTATATGGGGGCAAGGAAGGAGCACTTGAACGGTCTAGGGCGTTTGGTTTACAAGTGTCTGGACGCTATTCATGCCTACTGGTGCGTTTTCCTACCCGACTCGGCGTCATTGGCAAAGGATACTACTGTGAAGTACTGGCACGGCTTCAAAGTGGAACTCAAGAGGATTTGGAGTCGCGTTTGGTTCGTTGAACGAGCTAGCTGGACGGATGTGTCGCTAATGGCCTACGCTATGTTCTATGGTGTGCTGTTCCTGTACGAGATTATCGAAGGTGTGTGTTTCGGCTGGCCTGGTGTGGTGGTCCTGACCTTAGTGATGAACTACCCGTATGGAGAAAACGAAGATGTCGTGGAGATTGGGGGAATCTCTCTCGGTCACGGTGCAGTGGTGTGGAGTGTTGCGTACTAGTCCTAGGAGTGGTGCGCCACCTGTGGCGTTGGTATGAGTCTACATCGAATGGACGGTCGCCTATGACTATGGCTAGAGACTGTTATGCTGGATGGCTCCATGGCATGGAGGAACAAGAGCAAGCTGATCGACTCAGTGAAGCGTTCTGGCGAGCTGATGGGGGAGTGTCGGATACTCCTCGACAGCAAGTGCGAACGCTGAGCGGTATCCAAGCGGAACGTCGTGCTTTACATGCTCGGATACGAGTTACGGAGAGGGAAGAAGAAGCTGCTCGACGGGGACGTCGAGTTTTAGTCGCGGAGGATGTCCCGAGCGAGAACGTTAGCAACCGTCTCGGAAACGGTCGACGCCGTTCACCCTCTGGAGTGACCAGCTAGCTGCTAGTTGAAGATTCAGACGAAGGGGATGAGCAGTCGCCGCGTTGCCCGAATCAATTCTGAGGCTCAAAAGGATTTCGACGACTGCCCCTCCGCTTCGGTGAGAAGTGCGAGCAGCGACGGAGCTACAGTTGCGTACAAGTTTGTCGAAGCTAAGGCCGCGGGCGATGACACCAAGGTGTGCACGGCACCAAGGGTGGAGGACAAGAAGGACTGCGCTGTGGCGCCGCACACCAAGGACAGCGAAGAGAAGGAAGGGATGTTGTGCTCGTGTGCGTACCCAAGGACGTGAATGCGTGCGAGAAGTCGGTGCTGTCGAGCGGACCCACCGCGTTTGGTAAGTTTGATTAGTCACGAATACCCCCGAGTTGGCAATACATATAGCTTTATTTTCTGATATTTTTATTTTGTCGACTTGGTTTTACTACTACTCACTCGTACTACAGAACTCCGTATTTCGACAAGCAGCGCAAGCGTCCCATCCCAGGACGACTCGCGACAACTACGCGGACGCTGAGGGCATGGTTAGTTGGAGTAGTATCGATTGACCCGCCTCCACTGCACTACGGCGGATTTCTATATCAAACTTCTATTTTCATTGAATTGTGCTCAAATTATATTTTTATTTCGCCCTACGTAGTCTCTCCTGTAAAAATTTATTTGTACACAGCGTTCAGGGTGTGTATCCACTCAATTTCAACAGCATTTGCTGTACTCGTCGAGATCACTTGGCACCACCGCGCGCAAATAACCGTGTTCAAAACTGGTACTGTGCAGCTTGATAATGGGACTAGTAGGGTTTTTTTAATGACAAAGCGCCATACAACTGCAATTATGGCATCGCCCATTCGCCGGCTACATTCATAATCGACCCTGACTATCTTTACATCGCCTCAAGCACGTAGTGGCAATTTTCACCTTTTTCAGACGTAGCATATATCAGAAGTAAAATATCACACAGCGTAACCGTATGATCAGCTCGAGTTACGAATCCTACTTGTACAGTAGCACTGTCCGATATTACTATTTTCTTTTTCGTTTCTAAATATTGATCTTGACGTTTGTATTGGTTGAAAGGAAAAAATCGATATTTAGAAAAGATGGCTTTTATTCGAAAGGGTGTTTTTATTCGGGCGAGTTCGTTAATAATAATCTTATTAAAATATTCCACCTACGACGTCAGGTATACTTATATAAAAGTATTGTGCAACGGTTCAGGGTGTATTTTCCCCCAGCATTCAACGCAGCATGCTTTATTTGCCGAAATCGTTCTCGACACCGCCACGCACAGGTAACAATGGATAACATAACAGTTTGTTTTGTAAGAGAAATTACAAAATGCTTTCACGTAAACTAACATGCCTGCCCAGTTTCTTGATAAAAATTTTTTACCAGTGCTTACACCATCGCACGCACATTATTAACAAGTACAGGCTCTACTGTACAGCCTACGTTTCTTGACTACACTTGGAAATAATCGAAGAAGTTCATGTAGGCACAAATATACTCATTATTTGATACCGTGTGCACGCACTAAACAGCATTATTCTACAAAGTCACAACTAAACTTTAAGCTAAGAAAAAATGTTGCTTGATAAGTTCTTGTAAGATTAAAATAATCACATCAAATTAAAAATATTTAGCAAACTATTACTCAATACTTGTAATGTTGCAAGAACGCGTGCACACAACTTCGTGGTATGGGAGCCCGTGGGTTGGCTGGTTGCGGCTATCCTTGACACCTAGAGATCGTGGTGACCGTTAGTCTGCTGTCGTCTGCACTCACTCTGATCTCTTATCTCTCACTGGGTCAGCTGAGAGAGCCACAAGGACTTCACAATACCTACCAAAAATATATTTTAAAATATGCACAAAGTTCGGTAAAATGACTCCCGTTCATATCATAGCTCTGTGTGCAGGTGCGGGCCGCGCATTTCGAGTGTCCGCTAATTCGGGTTCGCTCACCGCGTCCTGTACAAAAGGGTAATAAAATTGCTATTCAAATTGAAATCAGTTTAAATGATAAATATAAAAAAGTGCACCACGTGTGCATGCACCCTTATCGTGGGTGCTCGGGTGCAGCTATCGTGGGCGCCAAGGGGCTGTGGGGCTGTGGGGTTCCACAATAGACCGCGCGCGTCTCCGAAGATCACCCAGTTTGCCCACATTTGCTATTACAAATAGCGGCGGTTAACGTGCCACAGGTTTTGCGCCGCAAATTGTATATTTCTTAGTCAAACAAGCAAGCCGTGCTGTTTTCATCCAATCGGTTCTCATGCAGAAATGTGTCCCTTCGTTTCCGATCCCAGTCAATGTCACAGGTTTCTCGCACTTAGGTCCGATTTCTCGCGTGCGATTGAGTACAAAACATAACTGCCCGCTCGTGCTAGTTTTGTAATTTTGGTCATAGTTGGGTTAGTCAGGAAGATGGCTCGGTGGGAAGGCACCGTACAAATATGCACCTCGATGAGCAGTCAAATAGGGAGGTAAATGCAACAGAGAAGGGAGCGTGACAGAGTCACCGACCGACACACAGGGTACTCGGCTACTGAGGCGTAAATTATGAAAACCACGCCAGCGGACATGCTGCCACCACGCACCTCCCGCGAACAAGTGGGCGGACTCCCGAACATTTGAGGAGAACTGTAGGAGCTCAATTAGTGGCCCGACTCACTACTGGGGGTAGGGGGGCGTTGACGTAATCTGAGAAAAAACGGGACCCACCTCTATAATACTACTAAACTACTATTAATAGGGAGTATCACCGCCCGTGCAAAATAAACTCTAACCCAAATAGATTGGGTCACGTGTATAGTCAGTACATTGGTCAAGCTATTGTGAATCCGCACTAAATAGTAGACGGTAGCGAGCGGGTGCGAGGAGCGTAGCCGAAGCAAACCCGAGCGCGGTGCCCGCGAAACACGGCCGCTCGGTATTTGCGTAGCCGGGCCCAGCGACGAGCTCACCAGCGAACGGACCCGTTGCACTTTCCAGTACATGTTTTCTCTAATGCCCACAATGCTCCTATTAGAATCGGTGATGCAGAGATCTTGTGCTATGCACAATCATATGTAATTAGGTCCCACTTCAAAATTTACAGAACTCAAGTCATTCTAAGTGGGCTTTTAATCCGGAACAACAGCAAAAATAAAAGGCACTCGTTGCTGCACCCAACTGAGGTCACGTAACATCGACGTGTATAGAGAGTATATCCTGGTTAAATTGGGACACTAACGCGTTTACACTCGTCTGCGGCCTGCCCCACCCCGGCCTCTTAAGTCCTCGACTCGGCAAGGCGATGTGTCTGGGATTAGATATTAATCCCGAGACAGTGTTGCCAAGACCCTCGGCAACGTCCATTTTATGCATGCTATTGGGTATACATTGTATAGTCGGATTCCCAGTTTGGCGCACTACTCACTCTCAAAATAAAAAGGGCCCTGGGAGCAAAATCTGGTATAGTCAGAAGTTCTGGCTATAGTTAGGAATCCGATTCAGAACGTGTTACATGTAGCCCATCATTAGTCATGTCCAATGGGTTTCACGCTTACCAGGAATATCACTCGCAACAGAAATACCAACTATTTTTATTTACTCTCCACAGAAATATCAACAGTATGTAGGCTACTTTTAAATAATAAATCCATTTACCTCTAAATAGTAATATGTGATGGAAAATTATTGATTCCAAGAGCACGTGTAAGAATTAAAACTTGGAGATAACAAACTCACACAATGGGCAGGCTGTGTTGCCAGACATGCGGATAAAGTAGCGCAATTGAGTGGTTAATGCCATTGTAGTCCACGACGAATCACAAAGGGCTTCTTGGACGATTTTTTGTTTCGTTGGAAATGTCATTTTTGTGTCTAGTAACAGCGATCGGCAGGCAGGTAGGCGTACGCGTCCAGTGAAATACATAACCGTTATGACCACCTTTGTAAATACCCTTAGTTAGGAATAAAAGTTTTACGCAGCTGGATTGCTGCTGGTGCTTTGTGCTGTCCGTCTTTTAGACTGTTGGGCACGGTTCCCTGAACACTCAGTTTGCAAGTTTTCCTCCGGCTCGCGGGGCCTTATCCCGAAGATCAAGCATGCGTCTACATGTAACGTACGCCCTGTTGGCCGCTGGAATCGCGCTCCTTGCCAGCACTAACATCGTCTCTGCGGCGACGGACGCCGCTAAGAATTCCCAGATAGAGGCCCCAATCGTGATTCACTCGCCAAGTTCCCGAAAAGAAATCGATAACGCCAAGCGATTCCTACGAGCCACTGCTCAAACCTACGACGGCGACGACAATTCAGAGGAGAGGGTGTTTGCTACCATGATCAATGGAGCACTCGGAAAGGTGGGGTCCGTTGTCGAAACCGGTGGAGCCAAGGTTGTTAAGGAGGTTCCAAAGCTGGAGAAGTACCAGAAGTGGTTGAGGGCTGGATTGAACCCATCCCAGGTTCAAAGTCGAGTGAACGTCCTGAGTGTGAAGAAAACGCCGTTGCGGGCACTTAGCTTTATTCTGAGAGGCGATGACTCCTACCAGTATCTCAAGTTCATTGTCGATTACAATAGACGCCAACCAGGGAGTAAGATTCCAAAGCCAGCGTCAAAGATGCAGAAATACGAGTTGTGGCTGTATGCTGGATTAACGCCGTCCCAGGTTCGAGTGGACGTCCTGAAGAAAGAGCCTTGGCAGGCGCTTCGCTCTATTCTGAGAAGCAAGGATTCCGACCAGTATCTCAAGTTCATTGTTGATTACAAGAGAAGCCAGCCAGGAAGTAGGATTCCAAAGCCAGCGTCAAAGATGCAGAAATACGAGTTGTGGCTCCATGCTGGATTGACGCCGACACAGGTTCGAGTGAACATCCTGAAGAAAGCGGCGAGGGACGTTGCGAAACATAAGGACGCCAGGCAGTACGCCAAGTTCAATGTCGCGTACAAACGGCGGAACCCGAGCGAAGCAGTTAGTCCTTTTTGAAAAGAAAAAAAAATGTGATTGGCTAGGGAATCTGCGTAGCCCAATATTTTTTCAATTACTGCGTTCGCCGAGGTACCGGTAGTTATTTTGTTCTCATATAGGGGGCTCTATTAATACGCACTCCAGTGATTTCTGATCGCTGTAGCCACACCGCAACGTTTGGTGAGATTCGTGCGGCCCTGTCACCCCCATGGTTACAAAAGTCACGCCGGTCACGGACACCAGGCTGCCGTCGCTCACAGGAGCCAGCCACCTTTCACCCACGACCGATGACGCTACTGCCCACTATTCATCGGCAGCTTCGACGAAGCGCAGACTGTCTGGAAGCTCCAAAAAGCGGCCGCGAGTACAATTTGAAAATGGTCCACCCAGTGAGGCATTGAGGAGACGCAAGGCGACACTGTTTGCAGCAGTAGCGGCTAGGCGACTGAATGCTCGGAACCCTCTGAGTCTTAACGAAGAGGTTGGAGAAGAGTACATGCGTCGATTGCGTGCGCTCTTTCACGCCTGTGACGCTGACGAGGATACCGCAATACTGCCGAACGAGTTGTTGATCTTGCTGGAACTGATGGGAGCGACCGCCGCAGAAGCGCGGGCATTTGGTGTGACGGCAAGTGGTCGAAGAGATGAGGCCATAACCTACGATGCATTCGTGGAAATGAACCGAGATCTTATTGTGCGGTGTGCACAGGAGCGACGACCACTACCTCCGACCAGCTTCGTGGCTCGATGTAAGGCGCTGAGGAATGCGTACAATCGCTGTGATACGGACGGCAGTCACGAGATCTCGCCAACCGAGTTGGAAATCGCACTGCAGAAGCTCGGGCTCGTGTTTAGTGACGAAGATCTCGATGCGATTCGGGTACGACTTGATCCCAATAATGACGGGCGGATTGAATGGAGCGACTTTTTGTATGCAGCGTGGCAGGATTCACTGGGCGACGCGAGAGCCAGCAATTCTGAAATACACAAGTATTTTTCCGTTGACCTGTTCACAGAGTTACCGTCTTTTATTCGAGCGTCGGCTGATAGACAACAGCGACCAACTCACAAGCGTCCGAGGCGGGGGTCAGAAACACCCGACTCCGACGATACGACCGATGAAGCGGGGAAGAGTTATCTCTCCCGGATGGAACGTATTGGTGTCGAGTTTCTCACACGTGTGTCAAAGGAACGTGTTCAACGGGCGAAACGAGCGACGCTTGTTGTCAGTCTGTCCGCCCGTTTTGGGGCATGGGCTCGATCCTCACAGACGCAGTCCGTAGATCAACACCAAGCAGGCGCCTCTGTGCTGCCTATCCAAACTCTCGCGGTGTCTACCAAGCGGGGGGCCAACGTTCGCAGTGGTCTGCATCAGGAACCCAAACAATCAATTATATCTGAACGGCGATACGGCTTCTCTGTTGAAATAATGCGCCAGCTTCGAAACATCGAATGGGCAGGGACACTGCTTGGCTTCTTGATAGGGCTCGTGTGTGGCCTCCTTTCAATGGGCTTAGAGAGTCTATTACCGTCTCGGCTTGTCGTGGACGAAGTGTGGGGCTTCAACGGCTACGTGCTGCTCATCAATATCGCTGTCTCGCTACTAGAGGTGATTGCGCTCTATACGATGGCCGTGACCTGCGCATTCAGGCTGACCATCGGTGCCGGCCTCATCTTATACCCGTTAGACCGCGAGCGTGAATTTCTAGCGCGAGCTGTGGCACGCGCTGCCCTGCAGGTTGGGCATCGGAAAGATACTCTTTTTGGAATGGATCCGATGCGCGGATCTCCGCGGCTCGTGTTGCTGATGACCTACCTCATGTATAAAGGCAAGCGCTACGTTGTCAAGTTCCTGCTCAAGCTCTTTATTAAGCGTGTTTTGTGGCGCGCGACCGCACGATCCGCGCTGAACGCTACTGTGCTTCCGATCCAAGGCCTCTTAAATGCCTGGACAATTCGAAGAGTGCTGAGGAACTGCCGAATTAATATTGTGGGGCCGCCATGTGCGATCGAGGCTCTCGAAAGTTTCCTGTTGGAGGACGCGTGCTTCAAACCAGCGGAGCGTGTCGACTACATGCGTGTCATGGGCTGCTGTCTCGTGTGCAAGCGCATGGTGCATCCGAACGTGGAGATCATGGTGGAACACCTCCGGCACCGCTGGATCAACGCCGACTCGTGGCCCATAGGCGATGACGGCTGCACGTGTCTACAGGAGTCCTCCGATCGGTGTCCGGCCCACGTACTGGACGACGTCGAGCTTTTCATTGCTACTCTTCGTTCATTGGGCAGTAGTACTGCAGCGGCAACGTCTCCCTCCCGTCCGGCCTCGGCGTCATCGCTGCTGCTATCTCCGTACCACCTGCGCAATCTCTTCTTCCTGCTAATCGTGGCGCTGGTGATCGACGGTTGCTTGAACTGGGGGGAGAGACGTTTCTACGTACGTGTGTGCGAGGCGGCGGGCGTACAGAACCACTGGAGCAGCGTGCTCAAGCTGAAGGAGGCTTTTCGTGCAGGGACGAGGACTGGACGTGGAGGCCATCTTCTCACTGGTGCAGCTCGAGACGAATGTGGAGATGCACTGCGGCACCGAGGAATCGAGCAGCGTGCCGTGGCGTGAGTCGCTGTCGTACCTGGGTAGCCGCATGGCACGGTTACTGTCGTGTTGAGGTGGTGTCCGCGACAACGAGTACGTGTCTTTTCGATATATAGTATGGGAGGTCAATTATCGTTTCTGCGAGGTAATACAGTGTAAACATGATTTTATGACCAATAAAATAGGCGCGGTGTTGACCGACGCGGAATCGCGAAAGTTGCCACGTACGTGGCGAGGTCCACATTGCTTGTCAAGACATGCTTGCTGAGCCAAGCCTAAGTAGCTGCCTTTCAAGACTCCGAGACAGTAGCCTTCTTTCACTTACCAGTACATCTTTTTGAGATCCCGTTGCTGTTGTTAGCACATCGGGCCAAAATATCATGTTTACACCGCATTACCTCGCAGAAGCGATAATTGACCTCCCATACTATATATCGAAAAGACACGTACTCGTTGTCGCGGACACCACCTCAACACGACAGTAACCGTGCCATGCGGCTACCCAGGTACGACAGCGACTCACGCCACGGCACGCTGCTCAATTCCTCGGTGCCGCAGTGCATCTCCACATTCGTCTCGAGCTGCACCAGTGAGAAGATGGCCTCCACGTCCAGTCCTCGTCCCTGCACGAAAAGCCTCCTTCAGCTTGGGCACACTGCTCCAGTGGTTCTGTACGCCCGCTACAGTGCTGCTGCCAGAGAATGAAGGGTGGCAATGAACAGCACGGCGTCGATCAGTACGTGGGCAGGGCACCGATCGGATTACTCTTCTTGGCACATGCCTACGGTCCACGAGTCGGCATTGATCAGGCGGTGCCGCAAGTGTCCCACCATGAACTCCCCGTTCGGGTGCGTCATACGCACTGAGCGGGGTTTGAAGGCTAACAAAGTGTCGTGTGGTTGATGTTTAGGCTCTACTCCAGAAATTCTACAACCATCCATAGCCTAAGACTATCGTGTAAGGTGCCCGTTTTGACAAAAATGCGCTCAGCTTTACTCACCTGTAGAGCATCTCCAGTACATGTATTCTTTGATCGTGTTCAAAAGGCTTGGCGTTATCGGTAGGCAGCCGTTTGCAGCATTACAATCGTACGTGGCAGCGACTCTCTATTGTAGCCGATATGTAATTCCCCGAGTTGACCAAACCAACACGCTGAGCACAACTCTCTATGTGAGAGCTAAAGGCACACATATCATAATCAATCTGCTAGAATAGGGTTCTCGAGAACAAATGCTAGTTGAAATAGCTTTCGCATCTAACCTTCGAATCGTGCCCGCAGTGCATACAGTACATGTAGACTCTATGATAGAGAGCTTGAAGACGAAGCAGGCATGATCCTGCTGAGACAGCACCGGCGATTCCCTACACATAAAGTTTGCGAGGCTGACCGACGGCGCTATGGTATAGTTCGTTAGCCTAACACAAAGATGGCACCAGAGTGTCCGGTCAGTGCGGTAGTGTTTCAACGTTATCCAGCAGTAAACCGCAAGATCCCGACGATGGTTGATCCCGAGCTGGCGCAGCTCCGATTCTTGTGGCCCCGCAACGTCCAGCGATCCACACGCGCTACATCTACGCACCGCGTTTCCGTGTTGCAAGTGGGACTCGCTCCGAGCGTTGCCTGTCAGGCACTACCTGATCGTTCGCGCTATCCGCTATCGGCCCCTTGTTGCGTCTGGAGTTTGCTGCACATCGAAAGCGCTGCAGCTGCAGGAACTATGCTTTGCCGGCGAGATTGGATGTGCGACTAGAAGGTTAGCAATAATGACTTACAAGTCTAGCTCACACTTGAGTGCGAAGGATGTGTCCAATATGCCTGACCTCGGTCTGGGTGTTCGAGCATACGTTTCGCCGTCGGACTCTGCGCAATGGCTATTGTTTGCTGTCCTGCCAGGACTCCTGGTGGCCAAAAATACAGCCCCCCCTGCAACCGCACGTTCCGTGTTGCAGGCGATATGCCTCGTGCCTTGCACACATGGCTTCGCTCTCGACGTAATTCGCAAGATGGGTGTGTTAAGCCAGGTCCAATCCAATCGCCTTGGCATCCTATCGAGCCGCGCATGTGAGTTTTTGCGTCATCTGCTACGCCTGACCAACAGAGACCAATCGACCCGTTTGGAAGCGGCATAGTCCAAACATGACAGAGCTCGCGTCAGCTGTAAGAGCGTAGCGATGGCCATGGTGTTGGATTCTGAGCTCCAAACGCGATACTTTCGAACTGTATCAGCTCTTGTCGTGACAGCCGATGTGATCGAGCAGCAGCGTAGCATGCGCCAAAGCCTCCGTTCTCACAGCGAGCTCATCAATAAGCTCTCTACACTTGATCTCTCGCGGACGTGGCAAATATGTCGCTCGCCAACCTGCCAAATACTGTACACTGCAACCTGGTATCTGACGATCTGAACAGCATGTGCCTGACCTCAACGCGGCTCATCTATGCTAAAACCAGCTGGGACTCGCGGCCTGCAACGGCGGGAAAACGAGCTAGAATAAGCGATGGCAGGATTGCTCAAACAACAAATGGCTCGGAATGCAATCGCCAAGCGCCACGAACATCGAGCGCAAAAAGTTCGTGGAGGTCGGCGGATCCGGAAAACTTCGAGGCCACTTTCAGTGGATAACAGACATACACTCCGGGCCTCGCTCGCCCTCAGCAGCGCCGCTGCAATCTCAACTCGGACCTCTGCTCTCTTCATTGCCATTCCACAATTCTCCTTCAAGCGCTTAAGCCACTCACCGACATGGTGGGCACCAACCAAGAGCTCGAGACAACAACTGGCTCAGTCTTGAAAAAACCTGTCACCATTGCGACCTCTACTCGCACCCAGAAGCCTCTACGCAAGCACAGTGATGAAGAGGAGGAGAAGTCTCCTGAGTATTCTACCGGCTCCTCGTCCTTAGCCTTAGACGCTTCATTCGGGATTGAGGCTGCTGACGTCGATCAAGTCCTGCGTGATATGGCGGACAATATGATCGGACGCAACGTGCCCTTCCAGTCTCCATTCGGTACCAAGGCCCAAGTCTACGCAGACTACACTGCCAGTGGGAAATCGCTCGAGTGCATCGAGAAGTTCATCCACGACCACGTCATGCCTACCTACGGCAACACGCACACCACCACGTCCGTCACGGGACTGCAGACCACGTCGTTCCGAGAAGAAGCTCGCCAAGTCATCGCCCGTGCCGTCAATGCGCGCGAGAACAAGGACGTGGTGATCTTCGCCGGTCAGGGCTGTACCAGCGCCATCAACAAGCTGGTCACGGCGCTCGGTGTCAACAAGGGCCGTCGACGCCACCGAGCCTACAAGCGACCCGTGATCTTCACGTGTCCGTTCTCCCACCACTCGAACCTCTTGCCGTGGCGAGAGAGTCCGTGTGCGGATGAGGTGCAAATCCCCGAGGCGGAAGGAGGCGGCCTCGACCTGAAAGAGCTGGAACGTCAACTTCAACGTCACCAGAACCGGCCGCTCAAGATCGGCTCGTTCGCTGCGGCCTCCAACCTCACGGGGATGTTGATCGACGTGGACAAGGTCTCTACACTACTGCACAAGTACGGCGCGTTGGCCTGTTGGGACTACGCCACGTGCGCGCCCTACGTTGACCTGGACATGAACCCCAAGGACGACCCTCTCGCCTACAAGGACGCCGTGTTCTTCTCGGGTCACAAGTTCGTGGGTGGGCCTGGTTCTCCTGGTGTGCTAGTAGTCAAGAAGAATCTGATGAACAACGAGGTACCGACGGTGCCTGGGGGCGGCACTGTGCTGTTCGTGACGGAGAAAGCCCACAGCTACCTTGCTAACAAGGTGGAGCGAGAAGAGGGAGGCACTCCGGACATTCTGGGCAGTATCCGTCTCGGTCTGGCCTTCCAGCTTAAGCAACACGTGGGTCCTGAACGTATCATGGATCTCGAACGTCAGCACGTCCAGCACGTCCGCGAATCGCTCGGTCGCAACAAGAATATCATTCTGCTTGGCCGACAGACCGACGACGTCGACCAGCTTCCCATTTTCTCTATGATGATCCGCTTTGGCGATCGTTTCCTACACCACAACTTTGTCTGTGCATTGTTGAACGACGTGTTTGGAGTGCAGGCCCGTGGAGGCTGTCAGTGTGCGGGCCCCTTCGGCTCACGCCTGCTCGGCCTCAGTCGCGATCACATCGTCGATCTGGGCCACGCTGTCGTCGCCAAGCACGAGATCCTCAAACCGGGAGTCGCCCGTATGAGTTTCCCCTACTTCGCTGACGAGGGCGAGGTGAACTACGTACTGGAGGCGGTACATTTCGTGGCCGACCACGGCTGGAAGTTCCTACCGCAGTACGACTTCAACTGTCGTACGGGTGTGTGGCGGCACGTCTCTCGTGCTGGTATCGCTTTCCCCGACAAGAAGCGGCTGTCGGACATGCAGATCGAAGACGTGGAGACTGTGCGCTCGTCGATTGTCGTTGAACCCATTCGAGACTTGGCTGCTCACAGGCGACAGAACCTCGAACAGGCAGTCAAGCTTGCAGACCTGTCGATCCGAGAGGCAGCGTCGTCCGACTTCCAGCAGAGTGAGAAGGTCGCGGACACCCACGAGGGACTGCGCTGGTTTGCGTACCCGAGTGAGGCCGTAGCGGTATTCCAGGACATGGGTGTCAACCCCCCGCTCTCGGACGAGATCAGTGGTCCGTGCCAGCCGCAGCGCTACTTCGACCCTGCCATCAACCACGTCTGGGACGGCGTACCAACGTTGGCGACGATGAAGCGCCACCGGGTGGTGATGGCGGCGCGGATGCTGATCGCTCGGTGTATGCCAGGGCAGGGTTCTCCGTTGTTGATGGATATGACGCCGGTGACGGATTCAGAGGACGAGAGTGGGAGCGAGGCTGAGGACTCGCCGAAACACTTGTAAACCATATTAATGCAGTTCGATTTCCTGTTTGAGTTAACTTCTGCAAAAAATTTAAGTTGTGGAATGCAAAAAGGTTGTGATGATAGCTACTTAAGTACTGTTCAACGGGATTGGCACCATCTACTGTAATAGTGAGCCACTGTGGTTAGCGCTTTTAACCCAAACGCACTCGTTTAAGTATTTGCGTTCTCGGAAAAAGTTTACCATTACGAAAGTTGAGTTCTTTTTTATACTACGCAGTATATACAGTAATGTGCGTGAATAAGTAACGCCTGATATGGATAGAAGTAGAGAGGTAATGAAAAGAGGGAAGTATCGTGAAAAGTGTCAATTGTACTGATTTAGTTCAATACAAATGACACGCTACCTTTACTTATCAGAGTTGAATGAAGCCAGCAATTTCGTATTGTGGTGGCCGACACTTTGTTCCAAGCCGCTTCACACCACTCCAACGCTGTCAACATACACACTTTGTAAGGGTTCCCATCAAATTCACCTATTCTTTCAAGAGCGTGCTTCATTCTCTCGGAGAGAACCTCTCTCTTGATACAATATATGATGCCTTGGTCCATTGGTTGGATCTTGGCTGTAGTATTTGGTGGCAGTTTGAGGACATGAACGTGGGTCAGTTGTAGACCTGTCTCATCATGAGACGAAGCATTGTCGACGAGCAATAACACTCGTCGGTCCTGAACCGCCATTTTAGCATCGAGATCCCCCAGCCACTGCTGGTACATCCAGGTAGTCATCCACCCCTTTTCCGTTCCGGCGTACTGCATACCAGCAGGCTTTTTAGCGTACCACCTGGGTTTAGCTGCCGTGCCGAGAAACAGGAGCGGAAGCTTCTCGGTGACATCAGCGTTCGCACAGCACGCCATTGTGACACGTGCCTTGTTCTGCTTCAGCGCGGGGGCGGTATTCTTGCAAATAGAACCACGAGGTGCTGCGTTATAAAAAAACGCCGACTCGTCCATATTAAAGACGTTTGACCGGGAATACTGCCGTATGACTGCCTTCGATGCATCTAGCTCCTCCTGTATTTCATCGAGGTCCACAGAAGAGGCCTCACCAAATGCACGACGCCACCGGAATTCATACCGCTCCTGCAGACAGCGCAGCCAGGAGCGCCTAAACCTGGGCTGTTGGGCGCGTTGAATGCCCAGCTTTCGCCCCAGTTTCTTAGCGTGGTACACTATTAGGTCACCACTAAGGGCTATACCCTGTAGTTCCGCTAGCATGATGAAGTCCACAACGTTGTGGTCAAGTAGCAGCTGACCATGGGTTGGTGCCTTCTTGCGATCAGCGTGGTCAGCAGTGTCCTCCAGCAGCCTGGATCGCACTTTTAGCGTTCTGCTAACCATGGATTTGTTTGGGTGTGGAGTGTAGCTTGAAGGTCATCTTGGCCCATTGAGCGAGCTCACGGTAGGACATCTTGGGCGACGCGATGGCCATAGTGCACAGCAGCAGTTTTTGATGTCTTGTGAGCCGAGTACGTTTGATGAGGTCTGGCTTCATCTTAATGTCAGGATGCTTGGTGTGTAGAGAGAGATACAATGAGTGGTTCGAGTCCGTACGTGTTGGCGGAGAAGTAGACCGCTGCAAGGATTCAAGACGATCTTCGCGCTCAAATTCAAAATCAAATTCTGCTCTGTCATTGGCGGAATCTTAAGATGACAGCCAATCAGAGCATGGGTGTAGATGCCTGTTTTCACTAAATCAGTATGTTGTCAAATCTTTTAGGATAGGTTCCTTGTTCGAGTTCTATAGAGTATTCAAGATTATCGGTTTTTGACCGTTGCTTATTCACGCACATTACTGTACCATATTTCCGAACTTTACCCTCCGAAGTCTGTTGGTTTTATGTTTATATTTCATACAACCTCACCTGAGAGTCCTCACAGGTGCTATGCTAGATAACGGTAAGTAACGGCAAATTTTTAACGTTTGGTTTTTAAAATATACGGAAATATACTGTTAGCTCCTGGCCGCTCATTTCCGCATGCGCCCTATTCGTCGAGCACATCGGTATCATCGCCAAAGCCCAAATGCCCCCCCCCCCCTCGCCGTTCAGATGGTCTCGTAGGAGCCCTGCACTGCTGGACGCCCAAACACGATATGAAAGAAGCGTTACACGATGAGAGACGTGGGCTTCGTGGTGATGCTTCGAATTTCTTTCATGGTGTTGAAGCTCCTACCAATAAACAAACATTGGAGACAACCCGCCGGGGGCGACTTGAGGCAGCCAGTCCCCCTACTTGTACTCAACTCCGTTTTGAAGAAGACACACCCCACGGATACGGAACTCGAGACGTATGGCGGGCCCGATACGTCGATGGTAACAGTGATGGATTTGTTGGGTTCGAGGATGCCGTAGCAGCCGTTGCTGAAGACTACCGCGCCATATTTGAGCAGGGAACGCTCAAAGTGAGCCAGTTAATGCAGCTCTAGAAAGCACAGCACGAAAACGCACACCTACTCCTGTCCGATATACCCCTCGCAAACGTACTGCTACTCCTGCAGGTGAGCGCAAGCGGACCCCTAAAAAGCCGCGAAGTACTCCACGAATACGTGATCGAAGAACACCAGCTCGGATGCGAAGTGGTCGCCGTGAATCATTCGAAGAAGAGGATACAGTACCGCTCCTTGACACAGTGTCCCCAGAGAAGGCCGCGGAGCTTCAGAAGGTGCTGTATCCAATGTTCAAGCAGCGCAAACCTGAGCACTGAATGTTCATCTATTTCGTTTGCAAGGAAAAAGGTCTGGACGTTGACAAATGTGATCGCCGATCTCAGCACGCACGTTGTGCATATTGCACAAAATGCAACATCGAAATTAAGTTTAAGCGGTCGGCCACAACTCACGTTTCGAAACACATGAAGCGTTGTCACTCTCAGATTCTCAAGCAGGCCAAGATAGCGCGTCGAAAACGAAACCAGGTCCAGCCGCTTGTTTATCAAGAAGTCGAAGCCTTCTCTCACGACAGCATGGAGACTTGCACAGAAGCTGAGCAAACCCGAGCGGATGATTTGGCTGCTATTTGGACATGTAAGTCAGCTCGACCATTCACGGCTGTGGAAGACAAATACTTTCGAAAGTACTCAAGACATTTGAACTCTGTATGGGGACGTGTCAAGATCCCCAAAAGTTGGAAAGTGCGAGATCGAGTTGGATCAATTGCTTTCATCTCCGGTCTGTGTTAAAGGATGAAATTGGAGTAGATTGTGATTTTTACTCGGCTTCATCAGATATTTGGACAGCAAGCTCATTTATTTGTTTCATTATTCACTACGTGGACAGGGAGTTCAACATGCGCAGTTGGGTCTTGGAGGTAAAGCAATTGCCGAGAAAGCACGATGCTGTTGCTATTAAGAATGCTCTGCAGGAATTTATGACGTCTTGGGGCCTCAAAAAGGACAAATGTGTCAAGTTACTCCGTGACGGTGCTTCCCCTCAAACGGCAGCGAGGCTTGTAACCTGCTCGGGCTTAGCTCAATGTCATGCTTGGCGCACTGTCTGCATCTTATTGTGGGGTCTGGAATTGTAATGAAGAAGCGGTCGAAGTTATCAGCAAATCAGCTCATGAAGGTTGCTGAAACAGAGGAGGCTTTTAGCGATGCGATTGAAGCGGCGGCTTGTGAGGAGATGGACACATTTGTTGGAGATGAATGTGAAAATTCTCGAACTGACTTGGATATATTACGGTCTACGGTGGATCAATTCCGCAAGTTAGCAGTAGTTTTTAGTCGCTCTCCGAAAGCAACAGATCAACTGATATTGCTTCAGAAAAAAAACACTCCATCCAATCACAGACTGCGCCACACGCTGGAACAGTACTCACGCTATGTTGGTACGCATGTTGGAGATTAGAACCGCCTTGGATTACTTTTTCGAGTACGTAGGTTCGACCGGAGAGTTCGCAGATTCTACAGCCGCCCAGCCAACGGCCGAACAATGGTTCACGATTCGCTGCCTGGTGTTATTGTTGGAGCCTTTTGCTAGAGCGACCAATGGATTAAGTGGTGAATAGTACCCCACACTTGTTATGGCCGTTCCCGTTCTGTGGCAAGTTAAGCGAAAACTCGAGAATCAGGAGATATTCGCTTCGGTCGTTCGGTCGGTCAGTAGAGAGCACTACGTCCAGCGCGTTGAGGCATTAATGCACTCCGTTAGGAACACGTATTTGAAGCTCTTTGTAGACCGTTTCATTAACCCGATCAAAGTTAGGAAGCGGTCCTCAAAGCAACCAGCCAATAAGTCCACGGAAGTAACAATAAATAAGGACAAGATCAGTGATGAGCTTATGTGGATTGCGATGTCGGATCCACGGTCGTCAGAGCTGAAGCTTTGAGTGCAGCAGATGCAGAGCGCGCGAGAAATAATCTTATTGACGCAGCGGTCGAGTTAGCCTAGGAAATGAATGCTAACAATTCGGGCTACGATGACAATGTTCGTTTGGGTAGTGACGTAAATCAGCTGACGACACCCCACACGGAGAATCTGGCTTGGTTGACTGATGTTTACAGCGGTGGCGTTGAGCAGTGTATTGAAGAGCCGATTCCAGAACATGAAGAGAAAATCCGGGAGCGTTGCAAGTCTCAACTTCTCGTTTACATGAGCAATGCGCATAAAACTCCAGTTACCGCAAAGCCATTGGAGTGGTGGAGAGACAACCAAAAAGGGTGTTCTCTCATAGCAGCACTTGCGAGAAAGTGGTTGGGTTGCATAGCTACTTCTGTTCCATCCCAGCGTGCGTTCTCGAAGAGTGGGAACGTTGTTACAACTAAGCGCTGTTCGTTGGCATCGGATACCATTCGAGATGTTTTGTTCGTCAGTGAAAACTACGCGGAGGAGGATGACAATACCCCAAGTGATGCATATGAGGAGGAAAGTGAACAAGAGTGTTAGCTCGTCATTCAGATCAATATGTTTTCTTCATATCGCGAGCCTTGTTTCTGACTTTGAAGTAACCGGGGCGTGTTTTTTTTTTTTTTTGAAAGTGTACTTACTGCCCTTACAAAATGTGTTGGTCATGCACAAATGTCCTTGTTGGTAGATAACCAGGTTTGGCCCTCCGGAAGCCAAGTAATCCCAAACTGCAGGAACTTGCAGTCGTTTCTCCGCAAGTCGGTCATAGCTTTGGTCTCTCATCGCGGCCCGGGACGGTTCGAGTAGCTTCACTCGTAGTCGTACCACACGACACATGCGTCACGAAGTTGTCGTTCAGAGCAATACACACGTCCGCATCAAACATGATCGAGCGCTTGTCGTGCAGGAAGTCATTCGACACCACCTGGTCCTCCTTGTAAGTGAGGATACCAGCTAGCTCACCCTCCGAAGCGGCCTTCACGGCGGCCTTGGTCGCATCCACCGACGGCAAGCAGATCCACCACAGATAGGCACACGGACGACCATGTCTCTATGCTTGCCGTTCAGCACAGGCAGCACCTTGCCAACGATCTCGTCGATGGGTGCCGACGGGATGATGATCTGGCCGCAGCCACGGCCACCACGCCAGTCCTTGCCATCCCTTCGCAGGGCCGCCCACAGGCAACAGCGTGGCTGTCGTCGCGTGCCCGTCGTCACCCTCCACGATGCCGAGCTTGTCGTTGACCATCTTGGCCAGGGGCGCAAGGCAGTTCGTCGTGTACGAAGCGTTCGACACCACCGGGGGCGAGCCGTCGTAGTCCTTGTGGTTCACACCCATCATGTACGTGGGGGTGGAGTCCTTCGGCGGGGGGGGGGGGGTCCCCACCTTCTTGCAGCCGCCCTCAATGTGAATTTGGTCCTTCTCCGCCGTCCTGAACAGGGCCGTCGACTCGCACAAGTATGTAGCGCCGGCCTTGCCCGACGAGATCTCCGCCGGGCTGCGTGCGGTGAAGACATGAAACACCTAGCCGCTAGTAACATGCCGTCCTTGGTCTCCACGGAGCCGTCAAACTTACCATGGGCTCATGGTGCACGAGTTGTGGATGTGTTCTCACTGTCTGTGGAAAATCTGGCTTTTCTACCATGAACAACCTTTTTAGCCAATTATTGACGGTGCAAAGTTATCCGAACGGTATCGAGTGGCATATCTTACATGTAAAACAACGTTATTCTGTAGTTGCTCAGATAACGCTAAACGTCAAAACCACTACGCTCCACGCACAACGCCTGTTAGAGCTCAGGAGTCTCGATTACAGTGCACACCAAATCATAAGGACCCCCGTTTTTGGTGGACGTCACCGACCGTATCTCGGCTTGTAGGAGGAGTTAGGAAATGCTGTTTAGATATGTTGCTAGAGGACCCATGTGCTAACACGACAGCTTTCCAGCTCCTTGACATGGCTAGCATACAAAATGACAGTTTCAGTGCCAACGACAAAATTATAGTACTGGATCCTTTTTCTGTCAAAACACACCTTTTATGAAACTCATACAATTTTTATATTAAAATATCGTACTTATCGAGAATGACACGAATGCCGGCAGCAAGTTGTTGCTGCTGGCTCGAGCTGTTGCTTGCAGCCGTTCATTTTTCAATGGGCCGTGGCAAAGCCCTCACCGACCAAGAATACTGGTGGATCATCGGAATCCACGACGGAGGAGTCTCGCTGCACGAGATTGCAAGGAAAACCGGCCGTTCGCACACGTGTGTGCGAAAGGCAATCAAGGAGGAGCGCGGGCCGCAGAGCGACAGCGGCAGTGAAGGGCCAAGGGCAGGACGGCGGCCAGCACTGACCGAGAGGGAGGTGCGGCAGCTCGTTCGTGCAGCTGCAGCTGGCGACAAGTTTGCGGCAGAGCTCAAGACCGAGCTCGGGATCGAGGCGTCCGTTCGGACGTACGTCGACAAAATGGCGGTGACAGTGTCATGATGTGGGGCGCGTTTAGCGCGGAAGGTAAGAGCGAGCTGGCCATTCTGCGAGGCCGACAAAATTCAGGTGACTACATATATACTTATCTGAATATATGTTGCCTTTTGCTCACCTTAACTATGGTGCTGACTTTATTTCCCAGCAAGATAACGCGTCGATTCACGCCTCGCATGAAACGACGAGCTTCTTGCTGAGGTGCAGAAGCAGTTCGGCAAGAAGGTCAAGTTTGTGCGGCACGACGGAGCTCGTGAGTTTGCGACTAACTCGCTCAAGGATTTCTACGAAGACGAAGGCATCGAGCAGCAAACCACGGTTCCGTACGCGCACCAGACCAACGGCACGGCAGAGCGAGCCATCCGAACTATCGTCACGATCGGCCGCAGCATGCTGCATCACACCAAGCTGGACAAGTGTTTCTGGGCTGAGGCGGCGATGACGGCCATCTACGTGAAGAACCGCCTGCCGTCACCCAAGATCGAGCACAAGACTCCGTTCGAGATCGTGTACAAGTCCAAGCCGAGTGTGAAGCACATGCGTGTGTTCGGCTGTGGGACGTACATTCTGACTCCGAAGGAGAAGCGGCTCAAGTGGGACCCCAAGGCTCGCGCCGGATTGTTCCTGGGTTACGAAGAAGTGTCCAAGGCATATCGACTTTATGACATCGAGGCGGGGCAGGTGGTTATCAGTCGCAATGTCAACTTCGATGAATCGACCTTTGGACTTTCACCGCCAATTTCCGATGAAGATGTCGACGACCTGGACTTCACCTAAAAGGATGTGGTCGATTGATGGCAAAATGCAAAGTGATTGATTTAGGTCCTTAGTTCGCAAACTCCTTGCTACCTCTAAGCCTACTGGGTTCTCTACTGGATACACTCTACTGGATTCTTTACTGGATACTGAGTTGCTTCAGCCAATCGGAGAGCGCCACGTCGATGCCCATCTTGTACCCACAATCTTGTACCCACAGCGATTTCGCATCAGTAGCGTAAACACCCGTGGCGTAATCGTCCGTCTCGTAATCACATGAATGATTGCGGTGCCACTGAGTGAAGGTCATACCGGTATTGCACTCGACAATCCATTCGGAGACAAAATACCCTCGTGAACATGTTCCATCAATCGCTTCGTGATACCATTTTTTTTACTGATAACAAACGGCAGGTACACCACAACCTCTGGGTTACGCTCGAGAAAACACGAACTTAGCGTCGAAAACGTGGTTGAACTGCCACTTGTTGATCCATTCGTACACTTATACTTCACATAAAGCACACAGTACTTACAATCTACATGTTCAATCACACACAGTTTCCTATTATATTTGGTTCACACTTGCAATCTGGAACTACGCAGAATGGTCTTTTCGATCGGCTTCTTGACTCAGGAATTCACACTAGCACGGGCCGCGAAAAATGAGATACCAAATTCGAGTCGTCACAGGTGGTTTCAGGATAGGTAAGTTGGGGGGTCGCGCATGTATCTAGGGCAAGCTGAATCAACCTCTTCCGCTCGGCGAGAGAAATATTGTCTGGATCTTGGCTTAGGTTACCAATCTCCATCGCGACGGTCGAGTGATTCTAGAATGGAGCGGCTACTCGTTTTTGCCCGGAGCTACCGGAAATAGCCGCCAGTTAATCGGAGATACCGGGGCCTAGCGGCCCCCCGGTATCTCCAATAAACCTAACCGTCACAGGCACGAGCGTCGCCTTTATGTCTATTGTAATGAGCCAACTCTGTGCCCACTACTTCGGCTTACACGTTAGCGCACGTGTACGAGGAAGCGTAGTTTGCTTAAACTTAGGTTAAATATACGTTCGTCCGAAAGTATAGATTTACTAAAATAAGAAAAGCTAAAAGCCGTTTGGGGTTAAAATGAGAACTGTTTTTTATGATTTATGTCTGGATTGGGTTTCCTCCTAAAACTGATATCCTATATGAAAGGTATTCTGCCATTCGATGACTGTCAGAACCCTGCTATTCTAATTGGTAGAAAGAAATGCTTATCTACCAATAGGAAGCCTAAATGCATACAGACCAGTGTTCTGCAAAGTGTAACCATTGGTGTGTCTTACACCAACGTCGAGGACCCTCCATGTAACCAAGTGGCTGCGTGTAGCCACTTGTGTGTAACCCCCCCCCCCCCGTTAAGATAAGACGTGCCAGTCTTAACACGTCAATCAAAGAATTGACGAGGCCGTCAACTCTCCGGGAAATTCGAGCTCATTCCGCAATGAGCTCGCTAACAAAGACGCCAGCGCAAGAGTCCGCTTCTGCAGACTCTGCTACGTCCGTTCCTGCATCAGCAAGCACCTCCACGACAGAGTTTACTCTCTCTGTCAGCGAATACCACGCGCTACAGTATAAGAAGCGCGTGAAGGATAAGGCTGCTGCCCCGGAGACGATCCTCGAGGGCTCGTCGGTGTTGAACACCAACGGTAGCAGGCCTACCGATTATGGGTCGGACATCAGTGATGTCCCCATGGAGGACGGGGAAGTCCCATCCTCAGCAACCGACTCCGAGTCGGCCGCAGTCGCGCACGATCCGGTCCTAGGGTCGCGTCGACCCCGTGAAGACGATCTGAGCGCTTCAAGTTCGAAGCGCTCGCGTAGCGAAGAAGAGAAGGCTCCAACGCCGGTGACGCCTTATTCTCCGCGTTCTGTCCCTACAGAACGCGCTCCGTGGATACCAAGCGCATCCGAGATTGCTTCCAGGCTCGGTGCGACTTCGCCACCGAACCAGATCCCGCTGTACGTATGCAGCGCCATCATTGATGACGCTAAGGCTGCAGCGCAGCACATTGATCCGATGACGAACCAGAGGCGCGACTACTACATCAGACGCTTCCATGAGCTCCGATGGCATGCGTCGAAGAAGACTTAGCGCAAAATCAAAGTGCCCGAGTGGATGGCACTTTGTCAATCCTGGAAAGCCTTTGTCGAGAGCTTCAACAGAGACGCGAGATCGTATCGTGCCCGCACCACTGTGGCGCAACAGCTCTTCGAGACATTCTCGAGGCGTCATTTGATCGATCGCCACCCAGAACGGGGTGCAGGCGTAACGCCTGCGCAAACGCTGTGATCACCGCTGACACTCGGAGTGTCGCGTGTTCATCACGACGTTCGAGTTGAACGCGGAGTTCACGCAGCTCAGTAGGTACGGGCACAGTCGTGTACCCCGTAAGCTCTCGCTCGGAGAGACGCTCTGCCCCGGGGCTTCGTACGCCCTCACCATTTCCGGAACGTCCTCCATCAGGACGTTCCGCGGTTCCCATGTATCTCGGTGGGGAGGAAATCCTCTGCAAGGAATACGAAGACGAGCATTCCTATGTCCCTGCGCTGCCTTCCACACTCACACCACTAGTCTGGCCATAAAAACTGCAATTCGCTACCCCGACGGAGTTGCTACGTCGGGGATCGAGCTGCTAGACGGGATCACCGAGTTTGGCCTAGCCGATCTACTGGACGAGAGTGTGGTAAACCTCGACTACAATTTCAGGAAAGTCCAGACGGAAGGAGACAAGTCGACATGGATCGACGATTGAGAGGATCAGACCGGCTGATCTAGATGGAAGAAAGTGACGCTAGGGGTGGGATGGCAGCCGCCAGGCAGAAGGATGGTGACTGATGGGTGCGTGGTGACCTATCGATGTGCAGCGATGCAGTCGATTGCCAAGAGTCACGACGGACCTAAACGGACGACGTCGAGAATTAGATGCGCGACACGACGAAGGATACCAGCGGCGGCGAACGGCGGAGCATGTGGATCGGATATCGGGGGCTACCGAGCCGAGGTAACCTATCAAGAGATCGCCGGTCGAAGATCGCAGATCACCGAACGGAGAACGAGATCGCCGATCGCTGATAGGTAAGAAAGGTACTGAAGATTTGATCGGGTACGAAGATGCGAACATAGGAATCGCACAGGATGCAGTCTAGGATAGGAAGAAGGTAGATATGGCGTAAACATCAATCAGAATCATTTTGCTTGGAAGTGCGCAAGTGTTCTTCTGACACAAGGAAGCAGGGATAACTTTGGCCCCATCACGTGTTAACAAGGTACAGGTAGAAGGAACTAGCTACGTAGTGTAAGATCTGGATTAATATATTAGCCAGACTTACCTACACTAGTATTCAATATCGTTCGCGTTCAAGTTTGCCCGATCGACCAGACTTTGGTGCTTGGCTGGTTGCATCGACCCTCACGTTCAAAGCGCCCGCTATTGGAAGCGGTAAGTAACCCGGAAAGGAAAGGAACCACACCCATTGGGCAGCCCTCAGGCTTCGGATCAAGTCCAAGCCGCTAGATCGGAGTGATCAGACACTCTGTTCTAGAACGAATACACGGGTGATGAGCGAAGAAGTTCCGCGCTGCCCCACACGTCTCGCGTCCCACCAGGACGGTCAAGTCTCCACTAGTTGAACGCCTTCGGAACCCTGAGAGAGTTGATCCAGCTTACACAAGGTGAGACCCAGTTCTGCTGATCACGGACCATCGGGGGACCCCCTCCGTTAGTTGGTGTCTGGGCGCAGTTTATGAGTGGCGATCGGCCTCAACCATATTTTGGCTGATTCCGCTACACCACAAAAGCACCGTAGCCGTTATGATCGAGCTGCTAGGCGAGAGTGCCGAGATCGAACTGACTAAGCTGTTGCCGGTGCCGAACTGACCGAACTGCTGAACGAGAGCGCCGGGCCGAGCTGCTAGGGGAATGTTGCCATTGACGTCGGGGCACAACGTTTTGCTCTTGGTGTGCTTTGGATGAACTGGGTACCTTCATGGCGATGGAGTTTGATCAATTTTCAGCCAATTCTAGATGTCGGATATGAAAGCATTGGCCGGACCCTGGGGTTCCCCAAATAAAACCGACGAAGAGGGTAATTATTATTTATTTATTGTAGGGGTGTAACCACCGAATATGAGTCGCACACAAACTGTTAACTAAAAAGTATTTTCGCAACCTAATACAATCTCAACTCCTAGGTGTAACCATCTTAGAGTTTGACAAATTTTGCGTTTAGAAGCGTTAATTTCACCGGGTTCACTTGCGTCTTCAACTCTGCTGCCGCAGTCAACACAAAATGAACATGAAAACGACGCTGAGCCACTGTAACTTTTAATTCTGCGGTTCTTTAGACCAGCGTCTATGCAAAAAAAAATGCATTCCCATTGTTCATTTTGGATTTTCCTTCTATTTGTACCGAAGCCATACTGGTTGTATGTGGGGGACTTGGGGTCCGGCCAATGATTTCATATGTTGGCGACGAAAGTCAAGTCGTACGCTCTACTTTGTATACGCATACGAATCTCTGTATAATGGTTTCGTATCAATACTGAAATTTCCTACGAGCACATACAAAGTGCTATATCAATGATTGGTGGATTCACCTTTGCTTCGACTGATTGATGGGCTATTTGTTCATATTGATGTAATTGTGGGCCTTTCACCTATTTACCTTCAACTGCTCAGGCTAGATTCTGTTTCCCAAAACTTTAGCTTTCGTAGCAATGTTGCTCGATGGTTGTAAAAGAACTAATATTTGTGTAATCCACACAACCTGCCGCATCAAAAATATCTCCTTATTTCACTGTAACAGGTTTCCTTTGTTGTTAACAACGAGTTCGAATTGTTGACCCATCGAAGGGTTGAACTATCCTCCAACGATGGCGCGTAATTGCGATACTGTTTATTTCGTGCGGAGGTAACGAAAGGAGGACCGTAATCACATACGACCAGGCTCGCCACGCGAGACTCTCGCTCTCTTGCCAAGAGGCATGGACTTTCAACCACTAAGGCATATCATCGTAAATATGACTAAGGTCAAAATATAATACTCAAAGTAAACAGCTTCCATCCTTTAGTACTTTTATCTTAATTATGCAATAATTATTTATTCATACTTTACTGTACACGCGGCATTCCCCCTCTTAAGTTTTCTAAAAAAATACAAAATGAAATGTTGTCGGCACTGCCGACATAGCGATGAATTGCTTCATTGCATAATGAAAACGAACATACCGGTATATGTATGAAAACTTACTCTTTGAAGGCAGCGTTGTTCATACCGGTACCCAGTACCATTTAGCTTAGTTACTGTAGAAGGTGTGCCTTGCATGCGGTTCATTAGTTTGTACGAGTTCCAGCGACGTTTTGCTTTTTAATACTTCGAAGCATCCGCGGTTTGTGTCAATACACGTGAAGACGTATGCCTGACCTGCAAGTGCACAACAGAACGGTTATCTTCCCGACCCGATCTCCTTCCGAGTCCGTTATTGTACGATGTTCCGTAATAATACTGGGCTGCAGTGGAAAGCCTCCTTGTGTCAACACCAAACGAAAGAGCTGCGTGAACATGATGATCCATATGGACCATGCCTGACCACGGTGGTCGCTCGGTATTTCACTCCACTAGCTGTGCCTACAGAATTTGTGAGGCCAGGGCCGCCCGACTTGAGGCGGAGCGGACACTTCTTCTACCGGATGCACCTGGTCAAATCCGTCGTGTTCATCTTCCGCCGTGCAAAGTTTGAAGGTTCGGTTGGTTTTTGCAAGTTGTTGGGGCCTCGCCATCCCAGTCGACGCTCTCGCACGGATGTAAGAGCCGGCGTCCTTGAGCTCGCCTGACCACGGCACATCGTCGCGTGTGTGCGCCCGCCTTCCGGCGAAGGACTGTGATGCTGCAGTCGCTGAGTCCTCCGCCTGGAAGCAGACTCGTCTCGTGTGGAGCAAGCCGTTGCCAGCTGGAGACACAACCGAAGCAACCTCACCGAACCGCTTGGGTCACTTGACAGGTTCCACCACTTTCCAAAACTCCTCCGTGCGCGTATCTGCCGGTAGCGCGCGTCGGCCACAACAAAAATAAAATGCCACCCACTAGCAGCGAGGACAGCACGGCCACGGCACTTCCGAAGCCGTGGGTTTCGCAGGTTTTCCGCGTGTCCGAGTCCGGAGAGGTTGGACGCAGCTCCATCATCCAAGAGATTCGCGAGAAGGAGAAGGCGCTGGCCGGTTCGGAGAAGTCTTTGAGTATTGTCGGCTCGGACATTGACCCCTTGGGGATGTCGACGACCTCGTTCGATTTCGAGGAAGGCGACGCCGATACGTCCAACTCCTCCACGGTTCGTGACGGCAGCATCTGCGTGGACAACGAGATGGAGACGTCGGACGATGAGAACGACGACCAACTGCTGCGTGGTATTGCGGACGATATGATCGGTCGCAATGTGCCATTCCAGTCGCCGTTCGGCGTCAAGGCGCAGTGCTACGCGGACTACACGGCCAGTGGCAAGTCATTGGAGAGCATCGAGCAGTTCATGCGAAACAAGGTCATGCCCACGTACGGCAATACACACACCACGACGTCCGTCACGGGGTTGCAGACGACGGCATTTCGCGAAGAAGCCCGCCAAATTATTGCAGAGGCAGTGAACGCCCGCGAGTCAAAGGACGTGGTGCTGTTCGCAGGTCAAGGTTGCACCAGTGCCATCCAGAAATTAATTTCTGCGCTGGGAATCAACACATCCAAGCGCCTGCGACTCTCATCCAAGCGTCCTGTGGTCTTTACGGGACCATTCGCTCACCACTCGAACCTGCTGCCATGGCGTGAAAGCTTGGCGGCCGATATTGTGGAGATTCCTGAAGCGAATGGCGGCGGTCTCAACGTAAAGGAGCTGGAGCGCCAGTTGAAACACTACAGCAGTCGAAAGCTCAAGATCGGCACCTTTACTGCTGCTACAAACCTCACAGGTATGCGCATGGATGTCGACAAGATCTCGAGGTTACTACACAGACACGGCGCCTTGGCCTGCTGGGACTATGCTACCTGTGCGCCGTACGTTGAGATCGACATGAACCCGAGTGACCCCCTTGCGTACAAGGACGCCATCTTTTTCTCGGGTCACAAGTTTGTTGGTGGACCGGGGTCTCCTGGTGTCTTGGTCGTGAAGAAGAAACTCATGCATACTGAGGTGCCTACGATGCCTGGTGGCGGCACCGTGTTGTTTGTTACCGAGAAGGCACACAGCTACTTGAAAGACACAGTAGAGCGCGAGGAAGGCGGCACACCAGACATCTTGGGCAGCATTCGACTTGGTCTGGCGTTCGCGCTCAAGCAACGTGTCGGAACCAAGAAGATCATGGCCCAGGAACGTCGCCACGTGCAGCGCGTGCGTGAGTCACTGGGTGGGAACAAGCACATTGTGCTGCTTGGTCGTCAAAACGACAAAATGGACCAATTGCCGATCTTCTCGATGATGGTCCGCTATGGCGACCGTTTCCTTCACCACAACTTTGTGTGTGCACTGCTGAACGACCTCTTTGGTGTTCAGGCTCGCGGTGGCTGCCAATGTGCCGGTCCGTTCGGAGCTCGTCTGCTCGGGGTTAGTAAAGAGCACACGATCGCTCTAGGACACGCCTTTGTGGAGAAGGATGAAGTGATTAAACCTGGCGTTGTACGCATGAGTTTCCCGTACTTCGCTGGCGACGCAGAGGTCGAGTACATTCTAGATGCGATGAACTTTGTGGCCGACCACGGTTGGAAGTTCCTGCCACAGTACGAGTTTGACATTCATTCGGCGGCGTGGCGTCATAGCTCGCGCTCTAAGGACAACCTCCCGACGAAGAGCTGCCTATCCGAACTGCAGTTCTTCAGCGACGGCTCAAGCAGTTCGTCAACACTTGACGAACCCATTCGCAGCATCGCAACCCACCGCTGCGAAAACCTCGAGCAGGCCGCACTTCAGGCGGATGCCTGTATGAAGGAGGCAGCGCTGCTCGATTCATTCCCTGAGGGTCAGAAGGTGCTCAAGAGCCACGAGTGGCTGCGTTGGTTCGTCTATCCGTATGAGGCCGTCGCCGACTACAAGAAGAACGGCGACAAGGTTGCGCTAACCGACAAGATCACGGGTCCGTGCCAACCGCAACTGTACCTGGAGGACGCCATGAACCACATTTGGGACGGTATGCCGTCCATGTCCAAGCTGAAAAGGAGTCGTGTGGGACGGCTTATGCTCCGTCATTACATGCCGACCCCCTGAACTATTATAGTTTCATGCGAAGGAATGAGGTCTCGAAGCAAGAGGCCAAGAGGTAGGTAGACGACCTAGAAGGTGTAGTGACGCGGTCAGTGCCGCGTATCAACGGAGTGTGTTAATAATTGTTAGCGGGGCGGGGCGAACGCAAGTCACGCCGACGATACTATTCGGGTAGCCCAATTGTAACAAGCGTATTTTAAAAAAAAGTCGTGTGCCAAATCGGCACAGCCGATCGAGCCGATTATTAGCTACAGAATCATAGTTATTGCTTGTGGGATGTAAGGTTACAGTTAGGAATGGTCAAAAGAAAGCCAGATACTGTATCCAATATCATGGATAATTTCTCTAAATTCAGACAGATTCTTTTTGAGATGGCACTGAGCCTTAAGAACCTCTTTCGAAAAATTTAATGAATGTGTTCCTGGCAGAGCGCTCATTTTAGTATATCTTATAACTTAATGGACTTGTTATCGCAGATGTTCTGACTGATACCACAGATAGTTTTGGTTTCGTTCTCTTTAATCGAATTCAAGTGTACCCGATCGTAAATGACTGCAACACGCTTTTACTAAAATGAAGTAAAAATACCTCTTATAGTAGATAACCAGTGGACAACACGCACAATAACAAGCTTTTACTAAGTAGGGTAGCGAAGGACTCATCGCCGATGCACAGCATTGGATGCAGCGCAAGTCGCAATCATCGAGGCTCCGGCGCTGAGAAGCGATCTGCACCAAGCTATTGTATGGGTCAACAACTGAATGGTCAGCGCTAGCTTCTCTGTCAAAATGGCTCCCAGGCACGGGGACATGGCTTTGTCATTACGTGTATTATTATTCGGTGGGAAGTCTCTGCTCATTTCGCTCCGGAAATCCATTATTTGTTGTAGGCAGCAACTTGCCAATGCTGCATGTAGATTGACAATACCGGTAGGTAGTACAGTGTAGACCGCGTGCCGCGTTTCACAAGCGTAGTCGTTGCAGTTGGGGTCAGGCATGCGGAGCTCTGCGTGTGGCCGCCAGTGATTGGAGTGGAATACAGACGTGGCATTGTCGATTCAGATGCGCCTGATGGGGGCGCGAGACCTCCGAAAAGGACTCGCTGGTACAATCCAAACAACGACTCAGTGACGCCGGCATTGTGCGTCGCCTCCTTGCAGAGCTGCCGGAGCGGCGACGTACGGAGTAGCTTCTGTAGAGTCGGTTGAGCTGCATTGGTACAAGTATTGATACATGTAAGTACATGTATCGGAACGTGGATTGACACAGTTTTCGCGGCTCTGGGCGCCCGCGGATCTCGCAGGGATTTTTGAATGCCCGCTCGAGGCGTTGATGGGATTGCAAAGACGACTGCGGCGAGGATAGGATAGTACCCGCGCGTTGTCGAAGGTATCCACCCACCTGAATGCATTTAGAGGTGCCACTACAAGTGGGATGGTAGGCCACAGCCGCGATGTCTGAACTCGACGCGAATGCCGTAACCAAAATCTCGCTGCTCGTCCACCCGAATTGGGGAACCCGGGTCCTGATGCAGCCTACAGACCGCACTGCTGTCAGCAGGTCAGTGGTACACCCACTAAAGGCTTTGGCAAAGCTGCAGCAGGAGAGTAGCGCGGGAGCATCGTTGCCTCGTCGCTGCGGGACGCACGCCGCGATCAGGTCGCGGTCCACGACGGCGACTCACTGGGGAGCCCAGCACCGAGTCGAGAGTTCCCTTCCCGCCGTTGGAGACCCCCCCCCCCCCCCCCCAGGTCATCTGGCAGGTGATCCCTTCAAGTGAACTCTCAACGCTAACATTTTAGATCTCCAGAATAATAATTTTCAAATGGAACTCAGCGCCACGCCGTTGCCGATCCAAGCTCCGAGCTTCAGATGGCGGCAGTACCCATTGCTGCGCATTGGTATGGAGATCTGCCATGGCACATGTATAGAAAATCCCCTCGGTAGTAATCCCGAGGCTTAGAATACTCCCTCAACAGCAATAAAAGTGGCACCCAACGACCAGTAGCGTACAAACTCAAGTTAACATACCCTCTCACCCCTCAGTTGCCAAAAGGAATACCAGTATAAATTTGGCTCTTTTGGGGTGCTTAACTATGGGGAAAGTTCTACTTGGACAGGACGCCTGAAGGAATCTGCATGAAATAGCAACGGCTATACTTGTTTCCGATCTATAATTTCGTATGCACTACTCGCAATCCTCTCACTCATCTGCCTATCTGACATCCAGTAGCATCGGCATGAACGAAAAACTTACCAATCCACCATTAGGCATTCCTTGATAGTCCAGGTTGCAACCAAACGGTTAGTACATGTGGTGCAGGTGGCTGTGTAGGAAGGCGAGCGATGGCGAGTCAAAGCGGAAAAGTTAACCGAGATAACGCCAGCTATATATGTACTGCACATTTGGTAAGCTTCACCAACCCTTACAGTACTATTGGCTGTTGGATTGAATGTCCCGAGTTAATGGTTCCGCAATAGGAAACCCTTAGACAGGAATAAAAAGCAGGTTCCCGGCGATATGACTACGGAGGGGATTGTATGTATGCCGTGTCACCGAGTCAAGTCTTGAGTTCTTTATCATCAAGAGACTCTTGCAACCGGACGAGGCTCGTCTGGACAAATCGTCAACAAGGATCTCGGTTGGCAGGTTTTATGCAGACTGCGCCGTCAAACGTGACTCGACTGGCGCCGCCCCGAGCCTTTTTTCTAGCATTTGCAGCGTTTACACCGTCGTCCGGCTGGGATTTGGACAGGCCATTCTAGCAGCGGCATGGCGTGCTTGAATCCTGGTCTCCGGACCTCAACAATCCGAAAGCGGCCAAGCTTTCCTACCGAGATGCCTGACCTCTGCAGGCATCCGCTGGAAAACACTTGGTGCCGTGCTTGCCACTTCCGAAATTCACACCAAGCGTAAAGGTGTCTGGCGATTGGCGATCTCCTGAGTGAGTGCGCGCTCGCTTCGTCTGTCCAAAGTATTCATGTTGCGCCACAGCATTGACGAGAGTTCGCTGCCGCGCCGCAGCCTGCTGGCTGTTGCGCCACCGACCAAGGAAGGCAATGAGGACACGGACCTGCTGTCGCCCAGCTCCATCAACCCGCTGGCACAAACGGACACGTCGTCCATTGACCTGGAGGCCGAACGCATCGACCAGCAAAAGAAGAAGACCGACGACGACGAGGACGATAAGTACGATACCGAGTCGGAGACCTCATCCAGCTCCAACAGCATCACCGATGTCCCCACCACAACCGCCACCGACATGGAGATCGCTCTGGGTGTCATGAAGGAAGCCGACCGCCGCATGACTGCGAGGACCTCCATCGCCACCGACATCTCGTCGGTCGAAGGTGGTGACGATATTCAAGTCGAGGAAGAGCACGAGGAGCTGGATGTGCAATTGCTGCATGACATTGCCGAAAACATGATCGGCCGCAACGTGCCGTTCGAGACGCCGTTCGGCACCAAGGCCCAGTGCTACGCCGACTACACGGCCAGTGGCAAGGCCATCGAGAGCATCGAGACTTTTATCCGCAACGAGGTCATGCCTACCTACGGTAACACGCACACGACCACGTCGGTCACGGGTCTCCAGACCACGTCCTTCCGTGAGGAGGCTCGCCAGATCATTGGCAAGGCTGTGAACGCCCGTCTCCATGGCACCGGAGTTCGTGACGTTGTCTTGTTCACTGGTCAAGGTTGCACTAGCGCAATTAACAAGTTCATTACTGCTCTCGGTCTCAACACGATGCGACGCCATCATCGGCCGAACAAGCGCCCGGTCATCTTCACGTGCCCCTTCTCTCACCACTCTAATTTGTTGCCCTGGCGTGAGCTGTACGCTGTCGATGTGGTGGAGATCCCCGAGGTCAAGACCGGTGGCCTCGACTTGAAGGAGCTCGAGCGCCAGCTTCGAAGCTACCAGAGCCGTGACCTCAAGATCGGTACGTTCGCCGCTGCCTCCAATCTTACGGGAGTGCTGGCGGACGTCGACAAGGTGTCCAAGCTGCTGCACAAGTACGGCGCCCTGTCGTGCTGGGACTACGCCACCTGCGCCCCCTACGTCGACCTGGACATGAACCCCAAGGACCCTGCCGCCTACAAGGACGCGGTGTTCTTCTCCGGCCACAAGTTTGTGGGCGGACCTGGTTCTCCGGGTGTGTTGGTAGTGAAGAAGAAATTGATGAGCAATGAGGTGCCCACCATGCCCGGTGGTGGTACTGTGCTGTTCGTGACGGAGAAAGCCCATAGCTACCTTGCTAACAAGGTGGAACGAGAAGAGGGAGGCACCCCCGACATTCTGGGAAGTATTCGTCTTGGCCTTGCCTTCGAGCTCAAGCAACGTGTCGGTTCCAAGCACATCATGGACCTGGAACGCCAACACGTCCGTCACGTTCGTTCGGTGCTCGGCAAGAACGAGAACATCATCCTACTAGGCCACGAGAATGCGGACCAGCTGCCGGTTTTCTCGTTCCTGGTCCGCTTCGGCGACCGCTTCCTGCACCACAACTTCGTGTGTGCTCTGTTAAACGACCTGTTCGGGATCCAAGCGCGCGGCGGCTGCCAGTGTGCTGGGCCTTTCGGTGCTCGTCTCCTTGGTCTAAGCCGCGAGCATATCACGGCTCTGGGTTACGCTGTTGTCGCCAAGGACGAGGTGCTGAAGCCGGGTGTCGCCCGCATGAGCTTCCCGTACTTCGCAGACGAAGACGAGGTCGAGTACATCCTCGACTCGGTGAACTTTGTCGCTGACCACGGCTGGAAATTCTTGCCCAAGTACGAGTACGACCCGCACAACGGAGCGTGGCGCCACGTTTCGCGCGCCACGGCCCCGTTCCCGGCCAAGAAGTTCCTGGCCAGCATGCAGCTCGACGACGTGGACACGGTGCGTCAGTCTGTGTGTGTTGCTCCTATTCGCAGCATCGCTGCCCACCGTCGCGAGAATCTGGAACAGGCTGCTGTTCTGGCGGACGCCTGCATTAAGGAGGCCGTGTCGACTGAGGAGTTCCTGGAGGGCCAGAAGCTGGTACCGGCCCACGAGTGGCTGCGCTGGTTCGTGTACCCGCACGAGGCTGTTGCCGCCTACAAGGAGACGGGTGAGAAGATGGCGCTAACGGAGAAGATCGAGGGTCCGTGCCAGCCGCAGCGCTACCTGGACGGCTCGGTCCACAAGATATGGGAGGGCGTGCCGTCCCTGGGCACGATGAAGCGGAGTCTGCTGGGACGGTTCGTGCTCAAGGTGTTCATGCAGGCCGAGTTGGAAGCTATGAAGGACAAGAGGACAGACGTGGAGAAGAGCGTGCTGAACGACGAGGAGGCGATGTGTGCCGTGTTCGGCGGCTCGCAGAAGTGCCAGTAAAGAAAAGAGGTAGACTAGAGGCGAGGAGGGGGCGATCGGGAGTCCGTCACTCGCTCGAGCAGAGCGCGTGGCAACGCGTAGTAGTTTCTTGTTTTAGTAGTAAGCTTTCAGCGTACCATGAAATGTAGCTCACTGATATTAGAGCCTTACTACTTCTTCTCGTTGAGCTTTAGCATATCGTCCTTGGACAAGGTCGCGCAGGTGAGTTTAGCATGGCACCGATCCCAGATGGCAAGGCCTTCAACCAGCAGGTTCATTGATTTCCTGTAGCCTGTCACGTACCCATGAGGCACAAGTTGATGTGGCGGCTGCATCAGGGCGACCACCACTAAGGCAGGCATAAAGCTCCTCGATTGACATTACGACAAAGTCCAAATGAGACGCCGTCAAACGAAAAGATGCTTACGAACCTAAGTACGAATCGCGATTTAGGCACATTAACGGAACAAGGGGCGTCTCCTCTTTCGATTGATGCCTTCAGACCTTCGAAATGTTCAAAATCCGCGGAGCAGTGGTCTTGTGAGAAAGTTGTCCCCCTGAAAAACTCATTTACAAAAAAAAAATTGGAGCTATTTGTCCAGTTTTCATCGCTGAATCGATTGCGCCTCTTCCCAACCTCTAATTCGGTGTTCTTCTGTTTCAAAACGCGGTCTTTATGACAAGTAATCTTGGAAGGAGGGGTATATTTTGATATAATTTGGGTCCGTTATACCTATTTCATTGAATTTTGGGTCATGAACGTAAGCATCATTCGATTTACTGCCAAGATTCTTATTGAGTTCTTGCCTATTTATCTTTCTTGGCACGCTTCGGTGCTCGCTTCCCACGCTTAGGCTGAGCAGGACTGTCAACTGACACATTCATCTGCGTGCCATTTTCAGTTGATTCTCCCTCTGTGTGTTCTGTGGGGGTAGCTTTGGCTCCAGAAGTATCAGCGGCGGCTTTTTTCTTCTTGGCACTAGCCTTCTTGGCACTAGCCTTTCGGCGGGCTTGCTTGGCTTCTGATGGAAGGTATGGATCTTGGACACCGAAGCTTGGACGAAGCGGAGGGAGGCAGCACTCTGGGTGAGACCGGAGTGGAGGCAGGAAACCACTTGAGGGGTAGAGGGAAGATTCGAAAGTGATTGATTGAGGTCTTTAGCTCGAAAGCCTTCTTGCTATCTCTAGACCTACTGGATACACCCTACTTGATTCTTTACTGGATACTGAGTTACTTCAGCCAATCAGAGAGCGCCACGTCGATGCCCATCTTGTACCTACAATCTTGTATCCACAGGTGGCGTAATCGACAGTGGCGTAATCCGCGGTGGCGTAATCGGCGTGGGTTCGGATTGGACCGGTTCGGGCTAACCAGTTCACGGTCAATAACCGATACCAAACCGGTAACTCTCAATAGCTTCAATTGCGAGACGTTCTTCCTCTTCGGTAGGTGCATTGTAAATTGGATCGGATCTGTACTCTGCTGGAACATACGGCCTGATTTTGCTGTGCATCTGCAATTTCTTCTCGAAATTAGGTGCTGGTGGCTGTAATAGTTCGAGGTGAGCTTCAAGAAGGTTGCGCACCTTCGATGCATCGGTGCGTATCCCGTCAAACGTCCGTCGTAGATCTTGGTTCATTATATCCTCGTTCGGTCCTGCGCGGCAACTTACGACCCCTGAGTTTGCTTACTTCATTTGGAAGAGCTGGTAGCGTTGCACGTTCAGGGGATCTTTGTAGGCCTCTTTAACAATGTTCCGAAAAACTTTCATGACCGGGTTGTCCTTAGGAATGTGTACAAGGGCCGAGCTCACCAAAGATTCCTTAATCACTTCAAGAAGCTGATCTGTAGTCCACACATCTTCCTTGGCAAATCTCTTTCTTATGTGGCCAAATCCACGGTCAACCGCATTTTTGGTGTGCCCTTTGACGAAAAATTTGAGATCGACAGTCTCTAGCTTGCCCGTTTGAGCTAGTGCGAGCAGCATCTTGATGACAAAATTGTTTTTGTTTTGCCCTCCACAATTGTCAGCATATATAGTGAGCTTGCGACGTCCGTTGGGTATCACAATTTGATGTACAAAATAATATAGCATACTGTTCACCTCGTCGGTGCCCTTCCCAGCGACTGACTCGTCGTACACGTAGTTGTACTGGATTCCAGTGTTGGCGTAGTAAATGCCAAAAACTGACACGTTCACCAGCGATAGAAAGTACCATTGCGAAGGTGTTGAGGTGACACCTGGCAACGTAAGATTTTGACTAAAGTCCATCACGATCACGGCATGGTCTTCTGATATTGATTGCAAGTCTTGTTGATACTCCAGCCTACACAAAATGTTCGCAACAAAACAAATTGATCTTAGTATCCCCAGTCAAACAAAATGATTCTTGCATCCATACCTCATCAGTTTAGCAGCGGCAGTATGGACGACAAGCTCTTCCGTGAGATCTGCTGTGACACCAGACTTCATTCGTGCGTACAGGATCGAACACAGGTCGCATACATTGTTCCGAGGAGATCGGATTCGAATTGTGGGGCAATACCTCTGTAGCTGCTTTCGAAACGTCGACGGTCGTGGCTCTCGCACGTCCAACTCGTTCTCTTTCACGTAGTTTTGCATCTCCGTGTAGAGTTGATCCCATGTGAAGAAGGCCGGTAGCAACGTGTAGTTCTCGTCAGAGTAGTGCTTACGAACCTCACCGTCAATTGTTTTCTTCGTTCGAACTCGCACTGGTACGACATCACCAAGCTTTTTCGCAAACGATTGAAACCAATTCACTAGCCAACGAATGTCGATCTTTGCTGCGTTAGTGTTCAGCCGACCACCATGTGCCCTGACTGAGAAAGCACCTCCTTGTATCTGACGCCGAAAGCGGGTGATAGTAGCTGTCGAAACTTGGAAAACATTGCACCACGACTCCTTGCACACGCGCCCAACTAGAGGAAGGTAGTACGAGAAGACTAGCCTCTCCCCAGTGCCCCGACGACGTACGGCGGTATCCATCTTCATGAGCATTGCTAACGCGGTCATGACACTTTGCTTCTTCTCCCGGGAAGACATGTGCGAAAGAGAATGCGAGAAATTCTCCAGCTCGGCTGCCTTGCCTTGAAGGCACCGTTCTTCACAGTTGTCGCGCTGAATCAAACTAGCCACTTCCTCCCAAAGCTGGTCGTCACTCAAAACGATGCTTCCGTCCACTGAATACTCCTCGAGCGATTCGGAGTCCGACTCCTCAGCCATATTGTCTTCAGCACTTGAAACGCCACTCGATCCGGCCGATAATGGCTCCCACGCACTGTCACTCGACGCTTCATCACTATGGCGGTGAAAATCAGGTTGGAGAGAGCCTAGCAGCCTCATCTGTCCGGGTAGAGGCTCGGTGCTGACGGCACCGGTGGTACTGAGCTGAGGGGGAGAACGAGGGTGGGGATCCATGGCGTTTACGACTGAGGATCGGTGTCGATACACCACTCAAAAATGGGTCATCATGGGAAAGGGCTCCGTTTGAGAAATTTCGCTTAAGTCCGATTTCAGCTCACTAGTCTTTAAGGCCGATTATCTCGAAAACTCCAAATGGTTTGTAAGCATCATTTCGTTTGACGGCGTCTCAAATCGAAGCTTCCATGTCTTTTTTCGGTTGCTTAGCTTGTCGCTGTAAGCCACATATCCGGATAATTAAGTACTTACTGTTAAGTACGAAGTATATGGCTAGCATTAAAGAGGCTGGTCTGAAAGCTGGCGCCGATGAATGGCACCTTGGCCTTCTTACTGAAGTTGGTCTCACTTCGAGCAGTGTGCGCCTCGACGCTCAGTTGCTCCTCATGATGAGGTCCCGTCGAGTCGTGTCCACAATGTGAAAATCTCAGGTAGATGATCTTCGTGGCCATCCAGGGTGTGCACTTGTACTTATAGTACGTTTCACCGTAACATGATGGGGACATCCAGGATCATCGACTTGTCATGAACGGGGCTGTTAAGCCACACAACAACGTTTACCCAGTCGTGACGGTGATTCCTTGGGAACATGATGGCAAACAGATTGTGGTACCAAACCAGCTCTGCCGTACTGTTTTAAGTTTATAATCTTTTCTTTTTCTTTTTTTTTTTTTTGGGGGGGGGGCAAAACAATATTGTTTTGCCCCCCCCCATACAGATACAGGACAGATAAATCCGGCACCACTGAATTCCATCCCCATAGTAAATGTACGAGAATTTCCCGTCCGCATTACAAGATGTCCTGACATAAAACACACTCAAATGAAGTTGATTTCATTTTGGCCCTACTGGCGATGTTGTACGGCAGGATGTGGCATATTTCGATTTAAATATACATGTATATACGTTACAGACTGCAAGTCGGTCTTGAACGTTGCAACGGGTCAAGCTCAACGATCGATTCACCACTGAATAGCTATCGCCGAGGCGTTACTACCAGCCGTGCCACTAGCAGGGTAAGCATGCACATAAAGACATAGAAAACACTCAAATACAAGTGGAATACAAAGACCAAGTCAAATGAGCAAACCTGATTGGCTGACTTATGATTGTGCATTGCCAACTATGTCTGCCGGCTTTTGTGTCTGCCGGCTTTTTCCGTCGTTGTCTGTACCCACGAAGAACTGCTCAATAGACCCCTCAACCTCTCTCTTTACAATGTTACGGTTGAATTTAATATGATCGATTAGAGTATTATTAATAATCGTAGTACGTACACTCCTGGCCACAATGATACGGCCACTCACACTTTTGCCCATAACTCGGCAACCACAGCGAGTTAGAGGCTGCGAGTCAGATATGTTGCTCGTAACGCAGTGTGTATCAGTTATTATGGGTTAACATCTCCAGTTTTACACTTTCAGGTGGGTCTCCCATACAAGAAACCGTTTTGCGGTAATGGTCACAACTTACGGCCACCTCATACCATACAAAATTCTATACTAATGCACCGAAATGATTGTAGCTTTCCTATCGAAATACCCTTGACCACCAATGTAATGGCTGGTTGCGAGGGACAACACGCCTCTGAAGCGTGCGCTTTGCTTGTCATTTCGCAATCTGATGGGCCGAGGGCCTTCGCTTACAGACGCAGAACGCGGGTGCATCCAAGGACTCGGGGAGGCGGGCTTCAGCATTCGGGCGATCGCGAAAAGGCTTCGCCGCTCTTGCGATTACGTGCAACGGGCTCTGAAGCCGCAACGCTGCCGCCGGAAGGGAGGACGCAGGCCGTCCCTCTCCAAGAGTCACACAGGGCTCCTACTTCGGAAGGCGTCGACGGGCGACTTCAGTGCGGCCAAGCTGAAGGAGGAGCTCTCCTGCCCGTACTCGACCCGCACGATCCGCCACCTGCTTGCTCGGGTGGACTGGTTAGACTACAGCAAGATGGATAATACTCTGCCGCTCACGAAGGAGCATAAGCTTGCCCGTCTCGAGTGGGCTAAGCGCATGGTTGTCCGACCAGATGCGTGGGAGAGAATTATATTCTCGGACGAGAAGCAATTTAACCTGGATGGGCCTGATGGGCTCCCCACTGGTGAATGTGCGCCGCCCCGCGAGGCAAACGGTGCGGCGGCAGAACGGTGGCAGCTCCGTGATGGTGTGGAGCAGCTTCAGTGCTGCGGGAAGGTCTAAGCTCGCCGTGCTGGAAGGAAGGCATGCTTCGGAGCACTACATCCACACGGTCTCGGAGTACATGCTGCCGTTCGCGCATCTACATTACGGCCTAGACTACATCTACCAACAAGACAACGCATCTATTCATCGGTCGCATCTGACGAAGGAGTTCTTCGAAGAAGAAGGCATCACGGTGCTCAACTGGCCCGCGTGGTCCCCAGATTTGAACCCAATCGAAAACGTGTGGCCGATGATGGCAAGATATGTCTACGCGAACGGCAGGCAATATGACAACGTGGCATCGCTGACAGCAGCTATATTAGAATCGTGGGAAGCGATCGAGCAGTCATATCTCAACAAGCTGGTAACGTCGATGCCAAGACGCTGCATTGAGGTCATCGAGAAGAAGGGCTGTAAGACTCACTACTAACAAAGAGCTTCCGCGAAAGTCACAATCATTTCGGTGCATTAGTATAGAATTTTGTATGGTATGAGGTGGCCGTAAGTTGTGACCATTACCGCAAAACGGTTTCTTGTATGGGAGACCCACCTGAAAGTGTAAAACTGGAGATGTTAACCCATAATAACTGATACACACTGCGTTACGAGCAACATATCTGACTCGCAGCCTCTAACTCGCTGTGGTTGCCGAGTTATGGGCAAAAGTGTGAGTGGCCGTATCATTGTGGCCAGGAGTGTAATATGTTACCTGTAACATAACCAGTTATCCAAACTCCGACATGAGCATCCATCAAATAATTAAGGACTCAGTATTCATTACTGAAACCAGGTCAATCGTCACTATGTGGTCCACCAAATCAGTTTATGAGCCACTAATCTGATGGATGGTCGTCCGCTGAAGCGGTTTAACCCACTGCTTGTTTCACTCACTGTCAAACCTACTGCAATGGTGCGAAGTACCACCCCCATACACGTCGCTGAGCTTCTGCGGCGCCTCGCCGAGGACAGCGCCTTGGTCCACGACGACGTCGTCCAGAACGACTTCCTGGACAGCGATGACGACGCTGATGATACGTCCGCTGACTCCGACTCGCCGCTCTTGGATGACTACTTCGAGAGTGGTGGGTCCGACGCGGTGGTCACGTTGACCAACTTCACTCTCACTGAGTTCCATCTCCTGTGGGCACATGTGGAGCCCGAGCTCACAAGCCGCTGGGCGTCGGGTCGTGGTAGAAAGTCTGCAACTACGGCCAAGGACGCGTTCATGATGTTTCTTTGTGTGCTTAAGCACTACAGAACTTGGCAAAAATATGCCATCGACTTTGGTTTCAAGGCGCCTACATTCGAGAAGATGATGTATCGTGGATTGGAAATTGTCACGCCTGTTTTAAACAAAGCCTTCATCTGCCCGCCGTCGATGGCTACGCAGCGAGTCAACAGCTCGACCTTTCGACACTACCCCTACGCACTGTACGCAACAGACGTTAAGTTTCAGCCAGCTTTCAGACCTACCGGAAGATTTAGCAAAGCTAAACACTACTTTTCCAACCAGGACAAGTTGTATGGCCTTTAAAGTTGAAGCTTCTGTGGCTTTTCCGGGTCGCGTCGTGTTTTTGACCAATCACACGCCCGGATCCGTGTCCGACATCACGATTATGGCCAATCATTTGAAATATCACCAGTGTCTCCTAGAAAAACCAATCAGGAGCGTCTCATCGAGGACAACGGAGAAGGCTCGGAGCAGTACCAGGAGGCGTGGGTCATCCTCGCCGACAAAGGGTACCAAGGCGGTGCATCTATGCTTAGGGTGGTCCACCCCAAGAAGAAATCCCGCAACGGCGAGCTCACTGCTGATGAGCTTGCTCGTAACGCTCGAGTTTCGTCTGACCGCGTGCTGGTCGAAAACTTTTTTAGTATGCCAAGCATTTCTTACGATTTAGGACCTCTAACGAAATATGCATGCGGTTTCATAAGACAGAATGCTTTTGGTTTTGTGATCTAATGATTATTAATGCATGTACCGGTACGCAGCCCGGAGAGCACAATTATGGACAGCGCTCTATTAAAGCATACTGGGGGTTGCACCCCAGACCCCCGCATTAGAAAACGTGTGCTCGAGCGTGCAACGGGTCCGTTCGCTGGGGAGCTCGTCGCTGGGCCCGCCTACGCAAATACCGAGCGGCCCTGCTTCGTGGGCACCCCGCTCGGGTTTGCTATAATAATTATATAATAAAAAGTGACCTAATCACTCTTTGTGTGTTCCTGTGGTGTGAGATATTGGGTGTTTTATAAATTCCCCCCGCCGCCCGCTCAACTTCGCACTACTTTACTACATGTACAACAAGACAACAATATTGGATTGAAGGCGCCCAAAGCACCTCTAAAAATCTACGATTATGAAACCAACGTTTGACCCACCCACACAAAAAAACGTTTTATTCACTCGCATAAATACAGTGCTGGCACAAATTATAAGAACAATGGATTTTTCAATATTTTGACCACTAAACACACGCTCAGACTCTGAGAATTAGCCAATCAATGTGGCTAACCCCGGCGGATTGAATGGTGGTCGCCATTTTAAAGTCGGCGCCGAATTCACGAAGTTGCAGAAAATAACGCCTTTGGGGCTGGCACAAGGTATAAGAACGAAGGCGTATATTTGCGTGTTTTGCTTGCTTGGCGGCGTTGTTTAACCTTATACTGGTGTTTAATAGGAAGAACCCGCGTCCGCAAGTGTATACCCGGGATTGGAGCTCGTAGGAGACAGTACATGGATGCCCAGAGGCAAGGGATTCTCAGAGATTGAGCAGGGTCAGATGCCCGGCCTTCGGGACAGTGGTTTGAGTTATGATGCCATCACAGAACGGCTGAAGCGCTCTAAGACAGGCATCTACCAGTTTCTGAAGAACCCCGAAGCCTACAACACGAAGAAACGCTCGGGAAGGCCCTCGAAGCTCACTGAAAAGGACTCGCGTCGTCTGCTTCGTGCGGCTCACACTGGAAAATACAGCTCCACTCAGCTGGTGGTGAGCCTAGAGCTCCCCATAAAGGCGCGTCGTGTACGTGGAATCCTACACAACACACCGACACTGAAAAACAAGAAAAGAAAGAAGGCCCCAGCGTTGAAACCACACCACAAAATCGAGCGAGTGAAGTGGGCGTTTCCCAGGGCATGCTGGACGGACACATGGAAGGCAGTGGTCTTCAGCGATGAAAAAAAGTTTAATCTGGATGGTCCTGATGGATTCCAGTACTATTGGCATGATCTTCGCGCTGAAGAACAGGTGTATTCCAAGCGACACTCAGGTGGAGGATCGGTTATGGTATGGGGTGCCTTTTCATCGCGCGGTAAGTCAAAGTTGGCTGTTCTCTCAGGAACGCAGAACAGTGTGAAGTACGTCCAGACTGTTGAAACGTACTTGCTGCCGTTCATCACCGAAAGCACCCTCGTGCTTGCTTTTTTCAGCAGGATAACTGCTCCATTCACGTGTCTAACATCACCAAGACCTGGCTTGACGAGCAAGAATTCGCTGTTCTACCGTGGCCAGCGCTGTCCCCAGACTTAAATCCTATAGAGAACGTGTGGGGAAAGCTTACGCACCTGGTTTATCCTGGTACCAGACAACAGAAGAGCTAACTCGTGCCGTTCTCCAGGCATGGGACAAGATTGACCAGCCATACCTCGACACACTCATCGATTCTATGCCAGACCGGTGCGCTACGGTACTGAAGGACAATGGTAAGAAAACTCCGTACTAAAGCGCTTAAACAACACCGCCAAGCAAGCAAAACACGCAAATATACGCCTTCGTTCTTATACCTTGTGCCAGCCCCCAAAGGCGTTATTTTCTGCAACTTCGTGAATTCGGCGCCGATTTTAAAATGGCGACCACCATTCGATCCGCCGGGGTTAGCCACATTGATTGGCTAATTCTCAGAGTCTGAGCGTGTGTTTAGTGGTCAAAATATTGAAAAATCCATTGTTCTTATAATTTGTGCCAGCACTGTAATGTATAAATACAGTGCTGGCGGTTAGTATAACGCCACCCAGTTTTTCTTTAAAATTTATTCTTAAGATCGCTTTATCGCATACCATTTAGGTCAGTGGGAAAGACTACCTTAAACGAAGAGAACCCCACTCTATTCATCGCAATCAGATATGTACATCGGACACAATGACAAAAATACTGAAGTTGAAGTTGACCTGCTTGGCGGTTACTATACTGCCACCTCCATGAAATCGTGTCCTACAGCTTGAACGACTCCTACGTTGCGTCTAGTACTCCGTCGTGGCTCCATGGAGCTCCAGCGTAGCGATGCACCTCTTTAGTATGGACTCAACCAGTTTTTTTTTTATGAGGTCCTCCCCGATTGCCGCCCATGACACCTTGATCGTCTGGATGAGGGCTTCACGCGTCTGGAACTGCCGGTCATGAGCGTAAACAGTACGTACTAGCACTCCCCACATGTTCCCAATAGGGTTAAGTCGGGTGACTTGGCTGGCCATTACATAACGTCGACTTTTTCCTCCTTGAGAAACTCCTTTGTTGCACTGGACGCATGGATAGAGGCGTTGTCGTGCTGGAAAATCCATTCTCGACCATACACAGTGTCTATGAACGGCAGTAAACACTCGGAGAGAGTATAAATGTATCGGTCGCTGTCTTGATTGCCCTCCAGTATCACCAATTTAGACGTACCGTTAGCACAAAAAGCACCCCAAACCATAACGCTACCACCTCCACTTTGGCGAGTAGAGTAGACCTCAGGTTCGTGGCGTAAGTCGTGCCAGTAGTACTGCATATAATCGGGTCCATCGAGATTGAACTTCATTTCGACAGAAAAGACGCACAGCTCCCATTTTTCCGTGTCCCAGGTCAAGCCCACTTGAGCCGGGCCTCCTTGTGCTTTTTGGTCAACACAGGTGATGCTTTATGCATCTCATAGTTCATGTTAGGGTCGTCTTGTAGGAGCTCACGAATGCGCCGTGTCCTTATAGGTAACTCCAGAGCCATTTTAAGCTCCGTGGAGCTCATGGTTTCTATCGAGGCTTCTCGAAGTAACCGCCGCTTTGCTGTCAGGGTCAGTTTCTTGGGCGCCGGACCTTTTAGACTTATTGTAGCCTTCAGGATCGTTTACAAAGGAGTGTATAGTGGGTCTAGAGCAGCGAACGAGGTTAGCACTGTCCCGCTTACTCAAACGAACCTCGCTAAAGGCAAGTATACGCTGCTCCTCTTCTTGGGTAAGCTTCGTTCCTCTGGGCATGCTGTCACTGGAAGTGCAATGAACAACAATATGTTTTAGAAACGCACACAACAGGTTAGAGCGGGCAAAGTTCAATGTGCTAAAGCAACGCGTCCTTGCTAGTACAACACGCACCCGCAGTATACTAACCGCCAGCCACGCCGGGGTCGGTGTCGTCTTTTTGGTGGTGTGGAGGGAGGAATTGTCAGAATGAAATGAATATAGTGATGTTCGCTACCTTTTCGATCGCTCTTTCTATTGGTTAAAAAGACATGTCCTGAAGCCTCATATTGGCTAAAATTTGACGAAAAAACTGGGTGGCAGTATACTAACCGCCAGCACTGTACACGCCATTTGTGCAACAAGGATTGCAACTATACGTTAATTGGTTAAATTAGTTTCTTTGGTTAGCTGCTTCAAGTGTCGAAGATTATGGGTCTCCTCTTCTTGATGTGTCGGGGATCTACAAGAATACTACTCCCCCCCTCACTTTATATCTGCTCAGAGACCTATAGGAATTATATATACATAGAGATCTACCATTTTCAGAGTACACTTTGTCGATCACGGAGTCTCTAGTAAACCTCGATTAGCCACCGCATTGCTGTCTACTTGTAATGGCCCAACTCTGTGCCCACTACTTCGGCTTACACGTTAGCGCACGTGTACGAGGAAGCGTAATTTACTTAAACTCTGATTAACTATACTTTCGTCCGAAAGTATAGATTTATTAAAATAAGAAAAGCTAAAGTCGATTTGGGTTAAAATGAGAGCTGCCATTTATGATTTATGTCTGGATTGGGTTTCCTCCTAAAACTGATATTCTAAATGAAGGTATTCTGCAATCGAGTGGCTGGCAGAACACGGCTAGTCTAATTGGTAGAAAGGACCGCTTATCTACCAATAGGAAGCCTAAATGCATACAGACCAGTGGTCTGCAAAGTATAACCATTGGTGTGTCTTACACCAACGTTCGAGAGCCCTCTATGAAACCAAGTGGCTACACGTAGCCACTTGAGTTTAACCCCGTTACAGCGATAGATTGTGGTGAACTGTTTGGCGTTTGGCATTCAGTATATGTTCTAGCACGCGGGGCCATGGACGCTTTTGGAATGATCGAAAAATGTATTGATGATGTGTTGCACGTGCTTCGCCAATATCGATCTTCAGGATAATGAAGAAACAGCGCTGCTTAATCTAGTGACCGATGAAGCGGAGTATGTGGTCATGACGGCGGCTATATCCGTTATCTGAGCTGATGCCAACAGTCAACCGCGAGCAGGACGTGCTCCGATGTTTACCCCGCAAGTTTATGGGAATGAGCACCAACAAAGAGAAACGCGATTGGCTGAAACGAGTGCAACTTGTGGATTTGGCAGAGGACAGGATCGTTGGAGCTCTTTGAATTGACAAAAAGCATAGGTGCGGTATCGGTTTCAGCCTTGATTTTTATATGTACACCGTCATGGATCCGCGAAATGACGAACAAACAATCAAAGCCATTGGTGGAGTATTCAAAGTTATTTTGCCTCTGCTTCCAAGAAAAAGGCGGTGGCGGAGAGATGTCAGCAGGCATTTTCAATAACTGGATGGAAATAGCTGCGGAGTACTTGTTTTGGCTTCCATAGAGAGATATCTCTTCGATTCTCCAGATATCCGACCGACACCAAGTTATTGAGGTTTCGCTACCTTCTCAAGATACTGCTGGGGTAATTTGGCTGAGTTTTATAGGCAATTAAAACAATTGTGATTCATTGAACTTCATTACTGTTTTTCGGCGTTGACAGTGCTAACCACTTACTAAGGGCCTGGTTCGCGCGTCTGGTCAGGTTATCTAGGCCTCCACGCAGGGATCTGATTGGCTGCTCGACCAATTAAAAGTGCATGTGGGTATTTTAAAAACTGCCCAAAACGACTTTCCGTTTTACTCGATAGAGAACCAAGTTAAAAGGAAAATGGTGATGATTTGCCCTAGCCTTCTAGATAACCTGACCCCGACGCGCGAACCAGGCCCTTAGTACATATGTATGGACACATCTTCGTGGTCAGTCATAAAATAACGCTGTGCGATTGTGAGTGCATAGTACGTGCGGCTTGTGTGGATTGGGTGGTAATATTGTGGCAGATTGTGGCGAATTGGTACAAGCTGCCACAATCTATGTAGAAATTGTGTATCGAGATTGTGTCAATATTCTCTGCTCTTCCGCTCCACCATTCATCGACCACCATGGCGCTGCCCGACGAAGGTGCGTCCACGCGCTTCTTCTGTGAGGAGCTGGAGGAGGACCTCACGTCCCAGATCCAGGAGCAGTCGCCGCTTGAGTCCGCTCCCGACCAGCCACTCTCCGCCGCCACGCAACAGGCTGTGGACCTCATTGCGCGCAACGTCGTGGGCCGCCAGACACTGTTCGAGTCTCCGTTCGGGTCACGCGCGCTGTGCTACGCTGACTTCACGGCCAGTAGCAAGCCACTGCAATGCGTCGAGGACTATCTGAACCGAGAGGTCATGCCTCTGTATGGCAACACGCACACCACCACGTCCATCACAGGCCTACAGACCACGTGCTTCCGCCACGAAGCGCGTCAGATCGTAGCGCAGGCTGTCAACGCCAAGATCACGGGCCGCGGTGCCGAAGACTGCGTGTTATTTACGGGACAAGGAAGTACCAGCGCCATCAACAAGCTCGTAGAGGCTCTGGGTCTACAGCAGTTCAGTGCCAACGCCGCGTCCAACCAGCGGCCCGTCGTCTTCGTCGGTCCCTTCGAGCACCACTCGAATCTGCTGCCATGGCGTGAGACTGCGGCCGAGATCGTGATGATCCGGGAGAATGAGCACGGGCAGATGGACCTGGAGGCACTGGAGACGCAGCTGCAGACGTACGCAGCGCGACCGCTCAAGATCGGCGCCTTCTCGGCCGCGTCCAACTTGACGGGCGTGCTCACGGACGTGGACGCGGTGTCTGCACTCTTGCACCAGCATGGCGCTCTGGCCTGCTGGGACTACGCGACGTGCGCGCCATACGTCAACATCGACATGAACCCCGTCGTGACGGACGAGACGCGCCGTCCGTTCGTCTACAAGGACGCCGTGTTCATCTCCGGCCACAAGTTTATCGGTGGACCTGGATCTCCTGGCGTGCTGATTGTCAAGAAGCGTCTGCTTACGAACGCAGTGCCTACGGTTCCTGGCGGCGGCACGGTGTTCTTCGTTACGGAAAACGACCACCGCTATCTGTCGAACCGTGCAGAGCGTGAAGAGGGCGGAACTCCCGATATTCTAGGCAGCATCCGTCTGGGGCTTGCGTTTGAGCTCAAGCAGCGCGTGGGAACGAGTAACATTATGACTATGGAGCGACGCAATGTGCAGCGTGTGCGTGAATCTCTGCAGCAGAACGAGAACATCATTCTCCTAGGACGCCAAGACGGCGCAGTGGAGCAGATCCCCGTCTTCTCGTTCCTCGTGCGCTTCGGCGACCGCTTCCTGCACTACAACTTTGTGTGTGCACTGCTGAACGATCTCTTCGGTGTCCAGACACGCGGTGGCTGCCAATGTGCTGGTCCGTACGCCACGCGACTGCTGGGTCTTGCACGTCGCGATGTTCTGGCTCTGGAAAGCGCTCTGATTGAGAAGAAGGAGATGCTGCGTCCTGGGTTCACGCGTATGAGTTTCCCGTACTTTATGAGCCCAGCAGAGCTCGAGTACGTGCTGGCGGCTGTGAATTTTGTGGCTTCTGACGGCTGGAAGTTCCTGCCGCAGTACAAGTTTAACCACAAGAGCGGCGTGTGGAAGCACTGGACGCGCTTCACCAAGTTCCCGGACCGCAAGTGGATTTCCCACTTCGCCACGGCGCTGGAGGACAAGACCCGATCCAAGAGTCTGGGGGATGATGAGGAGGAAACGTTGGCTGCTCACCGAGCTGAGAACTTGACCGAAGCACGTCGACTAGTGGCTGAAGTGAATACGAAGACTGTTCCTTCTCAGGTTGTGGCGGCGTCGGCTGCGCAAATGCTGGAGCAAGCGGACGATGAGGCGCTCCGATGGTTCGTATACCCTTCGGAGGCAGTGGAAGCTCTTAAGAAGGGAGAGAAACCCGCTATAACTGAAGTTATCCGTGGTCCCTACCAGCCTGCACGGTATCTCACGGGTGAGCTGAAGGATCAGTGGAAGGATGTGACGACTTCTATGGCTGTTTCTGCCCCTGTCTGTGGACTCACGCCGTGCTGTCCCGTTCCGTCAGCTCCAGTTTCTTCTAACAGTGGCAGCAGCCGTGAGACTGGAGGCAAATACCCACTTCGCTCGACGAATGGCCCTGATGCTGTTGAGGCTCCAGCTACTACCCAGACCAACGTCAACTGTAGCTCTGGTAATTGCAACCCTGGTCTCTGTGGAGTGCCTACAGCTCCAACGTGCTCGACAGCGGCAACGGTGCAGGAGACGACAACTGCCATCACAGAAAAAACGACCAAGACCAAGTTGTTCCCCACGCCACCAAAGAAACTTTTGCGCTGGGTGGGCCAGGCCCTGATGCAGTGGGAGATGATCCAAGAGGGCGATCGACTGCTGCTGGGAGTGTCTGGCGGCAAGGACTCGCTCAGTCTGTTGCACGTGCTCCTGCGTTTCCAGAAACGCGCCCCCGTCCGCTTTGAGCTCGCCTGCGCTACTGTGGACCCACAGACGCCGTCGTTCGACCCGAGTCCTCTGAAGGAATACATGCAAGCTCTGGGCGTGGAGTATCACTATCTGTCGGAGAACATCATCGAGCGCGCGACGTGCGAGATGAACGGGGACTCTCTGTGCAGCTATTGTTCGCGTATGAAGCGTGGTGTTCTCTACTCTTGCTGCCGTAAGTTCGGCTTCAATAAGCTCGTCCTGGCGCAGCATCTTGACGATCTGGCCGAGAGTTTCTTCATGTCGGCGATGCACAACGGCCAGCTGCGTACGATGAAGGCCAAGTACTGGAATGACCAGCGCGACGTGGAAGTTCTTCGTCCTCTGGCCTACGTGCGTGAGATTGAGCTCAAGAAGTTCGCGTACGACTCGCGTCTTCCCGTGATTAACGAGAACTGTCCCGCGTGCTTCGAAGAGCCGAAGGAACGCCACCGTGTGAAGAAGATGCTCGCTCAGGAGGAGAGTCTCTATCCGGATATGTATAACAGTCTGCGTCGTGCGCTGCTCCCACTGATGGACGACGCCAGTTACGCTCCTCTGGAGGCTGTGCGCGCTCGCGTGGAACAGGCCAAGCAGGAACGCAAACGTGCTCCGTCCAGTAAGAGCAGAGGCCAGAACAACGTGGTGAAAGTCAAGGCGAACGGCTCAACGGCGTCGTCTACGGGCAGCTCGACAGAAGAAGAGGCGAGCGAGGGTGTCGCAAGTGGCGCTGAAGCTCCCGCAACGCCTTAGATTCCGTTGCAACGAGCATTGTACATGATAAACAGGTTGCAGCATAGAGGAACTGTTACTTTGGTTACATATTTTTCTTGCCCGAGAACTTTTAGATCTTGACTCGATTTCAAGCGGGGGGGGGGGGGAGCGCCGGCTCTGTCGTGCTGTCATGCTCGTGTGCGGTTCGGATGTGTTTGCTGTAGACTCAAAAATCGTGAAGTTGAAGTGGCCACCTACTTTCGGCCGTTTCAAAGTTCAGAAATCGAAGCCGTGACCGAATTGCCTCGTGCCGTCCTCGCCTGATGCTCAGTGGATTGTTGCAGCTGAGAAGTCCACTCACGCGTAACTCCAAGATTTTTAATACCGAGTACAGTATTTTTAATAAATGCTGAACATTCGTTACAACGAGGCGTTTTACCGTCCGAACGGCCCTTTTCCTTTCTACGAGAAGCCCACAACGAAGTAGCATGTAGCGTGTCGCCTGGAAATGCAATCGCGTTGTGCTTCCATCAGTCCAGGCGGCACCACCAAATTCAATTGCCTCCATCGACTTGGGCAAGTTCAGCGTGCGGAAAAATTCGTCTTTGCTGTCCGCAACATGCGTAAACGGGGCATCATAGCCCTGAGGACGACGTTAATTAGGGCAACAAGACGACAAAAACCGTACTCTCTGCCATAATGCAAGTCAATACAAAGTTCCCTATACTGTATCGCGCACTTCCTGCAATCCCCCCATTCTCTAAGAACCTGCCGACTCGACCAGCGTAGCGTACGGGTAGTAGAATGGCGGAGGCAGCCGAGATCTCCCGCCCCATGGTGGGCTCCATGAGCGGCGCGCCCGTGTCCGGCTCCACCTTCCGTAACAGCGAGTACACGCGTGACGCCATGGAAACCTCGCGGCTCACCGAGTCTGGAGGACGAGACAGCGCCATGTACGGCCCAGGCGGCCAGCGTCAGACCGAGATGAAGCTCCTGGCCGTCGAGCCCGACCTTGGGGCGGCCCCAGAGCGCACGCAGGACTACAAGGGCCGCATCCGCACGTGGCCCGGTCTCCTCTTAATTCTATCCATCGTGGCCGCCGCCGTGGCCCTCATCACCATCAACGCCATCGACGTGCAGGACCAAACGGACATCAACGCCCAACGGTTCGAGAACGCGTCGCAATCTCGTCGTAAGATCAAGGACGGACTTGATGACGACAACGTGATCGTGTCGGACGATGGGCAGGTGGGCAACCCCAAGAAATACCCGGACATGGGCTGTGAACTGCCCGACTATCAGAGCAAGAAGGGCCAGATCTACGCCGTGTCAAAGAACGGTACGGAGGTCCCCGTGGGTATCAAGGGACTCAACTGGTTCGGAATGGAAACAGGTCTTGCCATCCCTTTCGGACTCTGGGAGAACATGGACAACGGCACTTCAGTGTACGAAGTGGCAGCCTTCCTGGCTCGTAACAAGTTCAACAGCGTGCGTCTGCCCGTGTGCATTAAAAACATTCTCAAGGATGTTGCGCCGGACAAATCGCTAATCAACCTGAACACCAACCGCGCCATCAACATCACGTCGTACATTACGACCATCCAGACGATCGTCGAGGCGCTGGGCTACCGTCACATCACAGTCATGATCAGTCTCCACACTTTGGACCCTAAAAAGTCTGGTGGCGCCTGGTTCAGTGAAGATCTGGGCGTGTCTGAGGACGATTTCCTCGATGCCGTCGACATTTTGACCAAGAATTTGTGCAAGTCTCGGTACTGGAACATCCTCGGACTGGACCTGAAGAACGAGCCACACGAGTGTTCATGGGGTGGAAGCGATCCGGATTGGCAGAAGGGAGCCACTCTGATTGGAAACAGGATGCTGGAGGGGTGCCCCAACTGGCTGGCGTTCGTCGAAGGTATCGCTTCCAAGGGCACGATCACACTGAACGGTGAAGAGAACACGTACTTCGACTGGTGGGGCGGCGGTCTCGCTGATGCTGGTGATGACCCGATCACGTTTGACGTCGAGAACAAGCTCGTGTGGGCTCCGCACTACTACAATACTGGTGTGAGTCCTGCCTGGTATCTCTACGCTTCCGGTACTCAGAATGCCGAAGGTGCGCGTGAAGATTACGTTGAACTGGACGATGAAACGCTGCGAAACAACGTCGAGAAGACCATGGACAAAATGTTTGGCTACTTGATTGGCGCTGACCCCAACACTGCCATGGTCATGGGAGAATTCGCTGGTCTCTACGGTAAAGACGCGCATCCGATGAAAACCACCAAGCGCACAACAGATTTCACGATCGAGGTCATGCTCAAGGCAGGCTACGCTGGTGGCTACATGTGGTCGCTCAACCCCGAGAGCGCGTACCAGTTCAATCCAGCTGACACGTTCGGCACCTTCACCGAGGGGTTGCTGGACGACGACTGGCTCACACCTAACAAGGTCTTCGTTGAAGGTATGGCTGCTCTTGACGATATTAAAGACCTCAAGATGTTCCCGTGCTTTGAGGTGGAGGTGGAGAGCGACGCCGGATCTGAGTAAGTTTCTTAGACTTCTGTGGCCAGTCCGTTACTCTATTTTACTTTTTTGCTCTTGGGATGTAGTTACCGAGAAAATGTATCATTTTTGAGCTCACACGCAAGTCCCTGGCGATTCTTCATGTAACCTTGACGGTGTTCTTGACTCTATCCGTTATGAGCGGAAACGACCAACTAGATCCAGAATTACCACCAGCAACCGCTCGAAACGTGCTACACCCAGCACGCTGCTCCGTCCCAAAGTGAGAATTTACCTCATTTTACGAGTTCATTCCCCAATTTGGACTGTCGAGGTAGCTCCACTATCCCCCCCCCCCCCCCCCCCCCCCCAGCTCCTAACAAACGTCTTCAGTATGGAGGTTAGCGTTGTTCGGCCGATGCCGAAGTCGACCTCTACAGCGGCTGACTCCACAGATCCTCCTACGAACACCTTCCGAAATTCCGAGTACACGAGTGGCCGAGCCAGTACTTATATGGAGCAAGGTCCTGGTTCCGAGTCCGGCCGAGAGACGATGAGCCAGCGCCAGACCGAAATGAAGCTCATGGCCATGGAACCAAGTGACAACCAGCCACCAGAACGAGTGCAAGACTACAAAGGCCGGATCCGGGTACGTGACGACAGTGTAATGTATGAAGACTAATATTCCAGTGGGTACTGACTTGGCTTCTGACAGACATGGCGAGGAGTTATTCTGCTGTGTGTGATCGTCGGCGGGGCTGCTGCAATCATCACAGCGTGTGCCATGAGTGCGAGCGATGATGCTGCCACTAGACAAGCTCGTTATGAGAACCGGACGGAAGAGCGTCGCAGGATCAACGACGGTCTCACCGACGACGAAGTCCTCATCTCGGACGATGGACAGGTTGGCAACCCCAAGAAATACCCGGACATGGGCTGTGAACTTCCAGACTATCAGAGCAAAGACGGACAGATCTTTGCCGTCTCAAAGAATGGCACAGAGGTCCCCGTGGGCATCAAGGGTGTCAACTGGTTCGGAATGGAAACCGGCTTGGCGATTCCTTTCGGACTCTGGGAGAACATGGACAACGGTACTTCAGTATACGAGGTCGCTGCCTTCTTGGCACGCAACAAGTTCAACAGTGTGCGTCTGCCTGTCTGTATTAAGAACATCCTCAAGAATACACCTCCTCAGAAAACCCTCATCAATGCCAACACGAACCGTGCGATCAACATTACGACGTACATGAGCACTCTTCAGACGATTATCCAGGCTCTCGGATACCGCAAGATCACGGTGATGATCAGTCTCCACACTTTGGATACAAAGAAGTCGGGCGGTGCATGGTACAGCGACGAACTCGACGTGACGGAGGAGCAGTTCCTGAACGCCGTCGACCTTCTCACCAAGAATTTGTGCACTTCCAAATACTGGAATATCCTCGGCCTTGATCTCAAGAACGAGCCGCACGAGTGCTCGTGGGGTGGCAAGGCCCCAGACTGGCAGAAGGGATCGTCCCTCATTGGCAACCGCATGCTCAAGGGCTGCCCCAACTGGATGGCCTTCGTTGAAGGGATCGCCGGCTCGGGCACCGTCTCGGTCGGTGACAGAACTGACACGTACTATGACTGGTGGGGCGGTGGTCTTGAAAACGCAGGAGAAAACACTGTTGAGCTAACCACAGAGAACAAGTTGGTGTGGGCCCCTCACTACTACAACACGGGTGTCTTCCCGGCCTGGTATCTCTACGCGTCGACGGGTGAGAAGGACGCGTCGGGTGCGTTTAAAACCTATGTGGAGCTCGACGACGCGACGCTGCGAAGGAATGTCGAGATAACTATGGACAAAATGTTCGGCTACTTGCTCGGGGTGGATAAAAACTCTGCGATGGTCATGGGAGAATTCGCTGGTCTCTACGGTAAAGACGCCCACCCGAAGAAAACCACCAAGCGTACAACGGATTTCACGATCGAAATCATGCTCAAGGCAGGCTATGCCGGTGGCTACATGTGGTCTCTCAACCCGGAGAGCGCGTACCAGTTCAATCCAGCTGACACGTACGGCACATTCACGGAGGGTCTGCTGGACGACGACTGGCTCACGCCCAACAAGGCGTTTATGGAGGGCATGGCCGGCATGGATGACATCAAGGACCTCAAGATGTTCCCGTGCTTCCCTCAGAAGGCGTCCTCGACGTCGTCCAAGTAGATTAAGGTATACAATGGAACGGTTTTATCCGTTTTACAAGTTTGCCTTTTCAAAATAAATTACCGGTCAGCCAAAATACTATTCAGAATTGAATTTTGTGTATTAAAAGCAATTATTAATAGATTTGATTTCACTATATGACGCCGGTTCTTTCCGTTTGCACTAGCGAAACTCTCACTGGGTTAAATAACCGTTTTAAGGTTTAAACAAGACTCTAAGAATGCTTAAAAACATTGCGATTAATACTACTATATTAATACTCAGCGCAACAATTCTTTCTGGAGCAGCTGATGTAACTCGAGCGCCGACGCCACCACGATGAGCTATGATGGACCCGTTTGTGTTGGCGTGATATCACCGAGCGAGAATAATCTCAAAGCAATGGATACTTGAGTGCATCACTCCTGGTAGCAAAGGACAGGCTCTCTCTGGCAGGCAGTAGTTTCGCGGTGGGTTCAGACCCAATATCACGCGTGATATCCTTTTGCCGAAGAGTCCGCCCTTGCACCCGCTTCCTCATTCTTGATTCTGCGCCGAGCTTCGAACAGCAGACCGTCCCAAGTGCCTTTGGATCAACGATGGAAGTGTCCCGGCCTGTGGTGAACGCGGCGGACGATCGCCAGGCCACCGCGAGCTTCAGTCGGTCCAGCGAATACTCGAATGGCAACTTCAGTGCCCACCTCGACTCGTCGCAGGGTCCGCGTCTGACTGAAGGGGGCGGAGCTGGGGGCGGCCACCGCCAGACGATGCTGAAGGCCGCAGACTTTGACGACCTGCCGCCCGAGACCACGAAGGACTACAAGGGCCGCATCCGGACGTGGCCCGGGCTCCTGTTACTGCTGCTCATCATCGGTGGCGCTGTGACGATCATCGTCCTGCAGGCCAAAGAGACGAGCGATCTGATCCAAGCGAATCGAGACAACTACGAGCAACAGCAGGCTGATAAGCGCAAGATCAAGGACGGCAAAGAGGACGACCAAGTGCTCATCTCGGACGACGGACAGGTCGGTAACCCCAAGAAATACCCGGATATGGGCTGTGAGCTTCCAGATTACCAGAGTAAGAACGGCCAGATCGTCGCAGTGTCCAAGAACGGCACAGAAGTGCCAGTGGGTATCAAAGGAGTCAACTGGTTCGGCATGGAGACGGGATTGGCCATCCCCTTCGGACTCTGGGAGAACATGGACAACGGCACTACAGTGTACGAGATCGCAGCCTTCCTGGCTCGCAACAAGTTCAACAGCGTCCGGCTGCCCTTGTGCATCAAGAACATCCTCAACGACGTGGCTCCGGAAAAGTCTCTCATCAATTTGAACACGAACCGCGCCGTCAACATCACGTCGTACATCACGACCATCCAGTCGATCGTCGAAGCGCTGGGTTACCGCCACATCACAGTCATGATCAGCCTCCACACATTGGACCCTAAAAAGTCCGGCGGTGCCTGGTACAGTGACGAGCTGGAGGTGACGGAGGACGATTTCTTGTCTGCAATTGACATTCTGACCAAAAACTTGTGTCATTCCAAATACTGGAACATCCTCGGACTGGACCTTAAGAACGAACCGCACGAGTGTTCATGGGGTGGTGATGATCCAGACTGGCAGAAGGGAGCCACTTTGATTGGTAACCGCATGCTGGAGGACTGTCCCAATTGGTTGGCATTCGTTGAGGGTATCGCTGGATCGGGGACGATCTCTCTTAATGGCGAATCTGACAGGGTTTACTACGACTGGTGGGGCGGAGGAATGGAGAAGGCAGGGGACTACCCCATCACGTTTGACGTCGAGAACAAACTCGTGTGGTCGCCACACTACTACAACACTGGTGTGAGTCCAGCTTGGTATTTCTACGCCTCGGGTACACAGAATGCTGAGGGTGGAATGGGCGATTACAAGGAGTTGGACGATGACGAGCTAAAAAAAAACGTCGAGAAGACAATGGATGCGATGTTCGGGTATTTGATTGGACTCGACTCCAATATTGCCATGGTCATGGGCGAGTTTGCCGGGTTGTACTCCAAGGACGCCCACCCGAAGCTGACGACTAAACGCACGACGGACTTCACTATTGAGGTCATGCTGAAGGCGAAATATGCCGGTGCCTACATGTGGTCACTGAATCCCGAGAGTGCGTATCAATACAACCCAGCCGACACGTACGGCACGTTCACGGAGGGTTTACTCCAGGACGACTGGCTCACCCCGAACAAGGTATTCGTGGAAGGCATCGCGGCTTTGGACGTGATGGAAACCCTCCAAATGTTCCCGTGCTTCCCTCAGGAAGTGGAGGGCTCTGGCTCTGTCTGAGGAGGAGAAAGAGTAGACGCGATGTTATAAACTACCGACATTATTGGACCACCAAGTTAAAAGAGTTGGTATCGTGCCTTTGCACACGCTATCGGGCCATAAATGAAGTGTCGAGCCCCCTGTGAAGATTCTCGCGGCCACGTTGGATGGGAGAGCGTGGCGCTGGTCCATGTGCTATCTCGACAGGAACGTTTCTTCATCAGCGGTTTCAGTTGGTTGGATACACGAACGGATTCTCGAGTGGGGTTCGTGGACAGGTGCTTGGTTGGTAAACAAATGGGCGACCTAGACATCAGTACATTAATTAATGATTCTGTTCAGCAAATTTTCTCAAATTAGCGATGGCTTCGCGAAACCTCCGGAATGCATTGCGCACTTGGATGCAAAGGTGCAAACCGCTGCCAATGCGAAAACTGTTAAGAGTCCCCAAAAGCTGGGCCTGTCCTCTTTGCTGGGGGTTTCCCCGTCGAGATCGCGGACAACGTTTAGATAACGTAAAATCAAACAGTTCGAACTGTGGTGCTTACCATAATTCAAACCGAAGTCCTACGTGCGTCAAGGTGCTCGAACATGTGTGGACTGGCAAGTGTTTCTGAAAGTATCAGCGCATTCGCGCCGTCCCTTTCAGTCGCCTCAACTCTCACCAACTGTACTCCTGTCCCATCGCATTAGCTTGCACTCGTCCTCTACAGTCGAGCGATATATAAACGTATGACCATCATAATAGCTTCCGATAAAAATCTGAAAAGCGCCCTTCATTGGTTTTTGTTGTTTAAAAGTGATCTGGGTGGGTAGAATTGCGGGACATAGAAACAAATAACCCAATGGGTAAATGGACAAAGGACCATCCCGGCCATTATTACCATGGAGGATAGGCAGCTGGTGGCTGCATGGCACATGACAGGCGGCGATAAGGTATCGCGGACGATGACACTGTCGGACAGCGTAAAGGGCAACACCATCGTCAGTTGTCAATCGCTGTCGGACGGCCACCACCTCCTGGTTCCTTTGGACAGACAAGGTTCCGGTTTGCATATTTCGCGACGATGAGGGACCACCGCGCTAGTCTCGTGGTGGAGCGACCTGGGGAGCGGTTGTCGACTCCAATGACACCGTGGCAAATTGGGACCGAGATCGTTCGGAACGAGTTCGTTCCTGTTGCAAGACACACGTTGCCAGCCACGGTCGTTTACTCGGGCAAGGACCGATTCACGCAGACTTACACGGCTGATCCGTCTCAGAACATGCGCCTAATAGCCAAGAAATCGGGCGAGTCGGAGGATGAATCGGACTATAAGGGCCAATACAGGGTGCGTGTGTGTTACGGGGACTGCAGTGGGGATGATGCTGGGGTTGACGAGTGTTGTGTGAAATTGCTGACGATAGATATGGCCGGGGTTGCTACTGCTTTTCGTGCTTGTTGTGGGCGCCATGTTTCTCATTACCAAAGGCGCTGTGGACACGTACGAAGCACGCACGGTGCGCGCGATGGAATACGAGCAGCACGTGGCAGGGAGGCGCTCGATTAAAGACGGCAAAATCGACGACAACATCATTATATCGGATGATGGCCAAGTCGGCAACCCAAAGTCGTACGATACCAGCATCAGTAAGTTACCTGCCGGAGATATCGTCTTTAGTCGTAGATATTCTAACGGATTGATCTGCAGCGTGCGAGATGCCCGACTACCAGAGCAAGAATGGCCAAATTGTGGCGGTCGCTGCTAATGGGACTGAGGTTCCAATTCAGATCAAGGGCGTGAACTGGTTCGGTATGGAGACAGCACTCGCAGTTCCGTTCGGACTCTGGGAGAACGCTGACAACGGCACCACAGCGGTGAGTGGCTAGCCTTGCTCTGTCCAATTATCCAGAGCGATTATAACCCCTCGTTATTGAAAACAGTACGAGATCGCGGCGTTCTTGGCGCGAAACAACTTTAACGCAGTGAGACTGCCGGTTTCTGTCGAGAATTTACTCAACAACAATCCGCCCCAGAAAGGAGTGATCAACCTCTCGAGCAACCGCGCGATCAACGGAACGGACTTGATCTCAACCTTACAGACACTCGTCAAGTCTCTCGCTTACCGCAATATCGGCGTGCTGATTAGCATGCACAGACTCACAAACAAAAAGTCGGGAGCTACGTGGTTCGATGAAGATCTTGGCGTGACCCAAGACGACTTCCTTAACGCAGTTGATATCGTGTCCTCCAATCTCTGCGGCCAAGACTATTGGAACGTCATGGGACTTGACCTGAAGAACGAGCCGGAGAAAGCGACGTGGGGCACCGGCGACGATGACGATTTCGTTGCGGGATGCGAGAAAATTGCCAAGGTCATGCACGGTAATTGTCCGCAGTGGCTGGGCTTCGTTGAGGGCGTAGTGTCCACGCATACAGTCACGATCGGTGGCGAGGAACTCGACTACTACGACTGGTGGGGTGGTGGTCTACAGAAGGCAGGAGATACTCAGCCCAAGTTCACGGTTGAGAACAAAGTGGTGTGGGCCCCGCACTATTACACGACTGCTGTGGCTCCACAGAGATATTTCTACGGAGACGGAACGACTTCCGATTTCTCGACGTATGTGGAGCTTTCGGATGAAGATCTTCTGGCACGTGTGGAGGGAACGATGAATGACATGTTCGGCTACTTAGCGGACGATAAAAATTATGCTCTGCTGCTGGGAGAATTTGCAGGTTTGTACACTAAAGACGCTCATCCGAAGCAGACGACGAAGCGCACGACGGATCTGACAATCCAAGTGCTCATGGAAAAAGAATACGCGGGTGGATTTATGTGGTCACTGAATCCAGAAAGTGAGTACCAGTACAACCCAGCAGACACGGAAGGAGCGTTCACGGAAGGGATGCTGCTTGATGACTGGCTGTCACCAAACAGCGAGTTCCTAGACGCGTTTACGCCTATGGATGCCATGCCGAATCTGCGCAAGTTCCCATGTTTCCCTGTTGAGGACAGGTAGATTTGCTGTACAACTTCAATATGAACGTTTTCCCTACCATCCACTCGTGTAACACATTTGAGCTGTGGCAGTACTTCTACACTCGCCGTGCTCTTCAGTCAACTTCCTAGTCTTCCATAAGTACACAGGTCGCTTCTTCCAGATGCTGACAGTGGCAAGATCGTGCATCGGCTGCAGCCCTATCATCGTCGTATTTGTCGTGATAGATCCACCAGTAAAAGAACAATAGAAGTGGAGCAGTGTTACTGATAGGTAATAGCAAAATAGGTGGCACGGTTACTTACATCCATGAGCTCGTCAAGCGTAAAGTCGGAGGCAGAATCGTAAAAGCGTAGGCGCCACTGAGGTCTTGTATTGCTGTAGAAATGCTTCTTCCACAAAAAGCGGCCGTAGAAGGTGACTTACTCAGTTGGTGGCATGCCGCGCTTGATGAAGTCTTTGAGCTCTACAAAAAGTATTGGCTTAGTGCCGACGTCACGGTAGGTGATTTGCTCCAGTTCTTGACGACGCTTCTTAGCTGGTGAAACATAATCTGCAGGAAGTGGCGGCGGGGTGAAACTTTTCTTCTTTGAGGCAGGCTTTCCGCCATTGTTGGCGAGGGTGGGTAGCTGTAGTGAAAATTCGTGCTACCGATTGCAGCGATTTTAAGGTTGAGGTGGCATGAGAAAGGAGTCCTTATAGAGAGGTAAGTGAAAAAGATGTTCCAGTTGGCTTCTGCATTGATCAATTAATGATGCAAGAAATTAGTGGGTAGCTTTCTCGGTTCACTCGAGTGCACAAAATGTACTCAGTTGAGAAATTATTGGTAAATCAACACCAAACAACGTCATTCCTCACTTTAGTGACAAGCTCACCGGTCATTCCATTGCGTTACGCGTGGAGAAAACCCGAGTTGTGTTTCTGCGACGGGCCTCGCTCCCCTGCTTCTCGTGTCCAGCCCCAGCCCCGTCGTCTCCAGTCGCACCTGCAGCCATGAGCAAGTGGACGCGCTTCGTGGCGCTGGCAGTTGCGTCGCTGGTCCCGCTCGCCTCCGCTGACGTCGAGACGCATGAGGTTCGTCAACCGTCATAAGTTCCGACCTCATACGCTAGAGGCTAACGTCTTATGTACATCTCACCTCTGTCATATCTCTTTATAGTACACTCCAGGCGAGGAGGTGGTGGTCTGGGTGAACAAGATCGGCCCATTTAACAACCCGCAGGAGACGTATACGTACAACACGCTGCCATTCTGTCGCGCTCCCGGCTCCGAGGATCCCGAGGCCCATACACTGGGAATTGGCGAGATTCTGGAAGGTAACGAGCTGTTAAATTCTGGTCAGCAGATTAAATTCGGCGTGGACTCGCCCAAAACAAAACTGTGCGAACAAACACTGACAGACGCCGACGCGCTGCAATTCGGCGCCGCTGTGGACGAGCATTACTGGTACCAAATGAGTGTGGACGACCTGCCTGTGTGGGGCCTCGTGGGGAAAGTCATGAAACCCACAGACGACGTCGAGTACCTCAAGCAGTTCCCAGTGGGCACACGCGTGCTGTATACGCACAAAAAGTACTCAATCTCTCACAATGGGCCGAGCATTATCCACGTCAACTTGACCTACTCGGACGTACTCACGTCCATCGCGTCCAATAAGAAGGTCGAGTTCACGTACGAAGTTGTGTGGTCCGAGACGTCCATCCCCTTCGAGGATCGCTTCGATCGCTACTTGGAAGACGAGTTCTTTGAGCACCAGATCCACTGGTTCTCCATCTTTAACTCGTTCATGATGGTCATTTTCCTCTGCGGTCTCGTGGCGCTCATTCTGCTGCGTACACTCAAGAACGACTACGCGAGATTCGCGGAAGACGACGCTGAGGAGCTCATGATGGACGGAAAGTCGTCGCTGCTCAAGGATGACGCCAATTCTGGCTGGAAACTGCTGCATGGCGACGTATTCCGTGCACCTCCTTACTTGCTGCTGTTCACGGCGCTAGTGGGAACTGGTGCGCAGCTGCTGGTGTTGTCTGTGTGTCTGATGCTCATCGCTATCGGATCGTCGCTCTACATTGAACCTGGTGGTATTGTCTCTGTGGGACTCACAGTCTACGCGTTCTCGTCGCTGGCTAATGGATACGCGAGTGGCGCCTTCTACCACCAGTTCTTCTACCCGCGCGTATCGAAGGATTGGATCCGTGCCATGTGTCTATCGTCGGCGCTTCTCCCCACAGTCACGTTCGTGTCTGTGTTCTTCATCAACGCGCTGGCTGTGTTCTACGGCACGACGTATGCCATCCCGTTCGTGACGATCGTGCAGGTGGTGCTCGTCTGGTTCTTCGTGTCGTGTCCACTGGCAGTTCTGGGCACGATCTTGGGCCGTCATGGCGCTGCGAAGGCGGGTTTCCCGTGCCGTGTGAACAAATTCCCGCGTGAAGTTCCCGAGGCGCGCTGGTATCTGCGCCCTCCAGTGCTGATCGCACTCACAGGAGTGCTCCCGTTCGGATCGATCTTCATCGAGATGTACTTCATCTTCGCGTCGTTCTGGAACTACAAGTTCTACTACGTGTACGGCTTTATGCTGCTGGTGTTCATCATCCTGACGATTGTGACGCTCTGCGTGACCATCGTGTGCACGTATTTCCTATTGAACGCCGAGAACTACCGATGGCATTGGACTTCTTTCGCGGCTGCAGGCAGCACAGCTCTCTACGTCTTCATCTACGCCATCTATTTCTATTTCTTCAAAACCAACATGTCGGGCTTCCTGCAGACCTGTTTCTACTTTGGCTACATGTAAGTGGCTCTAAAGACTTGGATAGTGAGGATACGACACTCATTGGGGGACTTGTATGTATTTGTAGGGGGCTGTTCTGCTTCGCGTTCTTCATTATGTGTGGCACGGTGGGATACCTGGGCAGCAGCGTCTTCACGAAGCGCATCTATCGCAACATCAAGTGTGAGTGAAGCGAGTGCCAGGCCTGCTGTCCAGCAGCCACAAGTAAATGGGCGAAGGAGGATTAACCGGATCGACTAGAGCAAGAAAATGACGAAGAATCTCAATCCCGATGCTGGTAGGTTATGTGCATTTTACGCGTGTTTTTCCAATCCTTTTTTTTGCTTTGGCGATGGCTTCAACCGTAGAAAGACTCGATAAAACACAGAGGCAAAAACACCGCTGAGAGGGCAGGACGGCAAGCATTTGCGCATTGTACAAGCAGTATTTCTTCATTTGTTTTGTAGGGTTTTCACTGGCGTCCGGCTAGGTCAGTTAAAGGAGTGGATGACCTGGCGCATGGCCTGCACTGTGCCAGCAACCATTCCAACGATCCCGAAGACGACAATCCCCCAGTGGAAGATGCGTGAAGGCAGCGAGAGCGCCGATCCCGTGGCCACAAGGTAGAGAATGGGAGGCAAAACGATCGCCAGCATACTTGAGCCCACCGAGCCAAAGAGACTGATGAGAAGACCCACGTCCGGCACGCAGACTGCAACCATCATGAGGCTCGTGCACAGCATGGAGCGGAACAGTGTGCGATTGCATTCATACGGCGATAAATTGCACACCAATCGCTCCAAACAGCTCGCTGTCGATCGCGTTGAAGACAAACTGGCAGCAGCTGCTACTGCGGCCGGGGAAGCGATCGGAGAGAACGAGTGGCGCATCGTTTGCAGCGAGAAGAGCGACGAGGGACGGCCGTTGTGGCTGCTGGTAGACAGCATGACCTCGTGGTCGTCGTCGAGGCCACCTTCGTGACCATGCAGCGAGCGATATTGCTGTTTCTTCCGCGCCTTGCGGCGTCTTCGCGCCTCCAGTGTCACTTGAACAGGTTCAGACGGGGGCGCAGGACGCATCACAGACTTGTGCCGCAGCATCCGCTCCAACACGTCAATCGCCGGGTAGAACTGAATGGGAAACGACAGTGTGCACGCAAAAGCCAGCGCCACATTCGCCTACAAGTCAAAGACAAGAAGGAATAGGCTTAGTCCCGACATCTCTTAAGAGTTCCTGATCAAATACTGCGTACCATAGTAACCAGCCACCCTTCGCAGTAATCGTGTAGCACTGCGGTCATGCTGCCGTTATCAATTCGACCGAAGGCGATAGTCGGCACTTCCCCAATAAAGAGAAAGAGCACAAGGATCGATAGCATACAAATGGCAAGTACGCGAGGAAACCGCTCAGGCTCGGCCATTGCATTCTGGATTGGCAGCACTAAGCCGATTCCCTCGAAGGAATACACGGCCGTGCCATAGAATTCGGGAAGATGGCTCCAATCTGCCAGCACTGCCGTTTCTCGAGGCTTTCTAGGGTGTTTCCAGTAGTCAATCGAGTAGTAAAACACGATGGTGATACCTGATAACACGGCGAAGTTGGCTGTTCATACAGTACAGTAGACCCTGTCAGTATGTGGTAAACCCCACAGACAAACACTAAAAAGTCGACGCACCGAGACCCGAGAACGGAGTGATACGACGCAGTGTACGAACCCAGGAGAGCATCAGTAATATGGGGAAAATAGCAAAGATAAGTTGTCGTTCATTGATGGCTTCCTGGAGGCTTCACAGTGGGGAATAACAAGTAAATGGTGAGCAATTGAGGATGCCAGAATATTGCTGAGTGAGGAGGTTTCACCTCTCTGGGAGGACCACGTGGATGTTGGTCGCCACGAACGTGAAGTAGACGCAGCAGATTCCCAGCTGTGTACCCACGAGGAAGACGTCGATAAGCAGTTTCCCCTTTGGGCCCAGGATCTCCCGCCCCACGTCTCCGAACGACATTGGAGCCTTTGGGCTCACCAGCTGCTTGCACCGTAGCAACAAGGCCATGTTGTACACAGACACGAGAGCCTACCACCACGTAATTAGTCAGCATCTCTTCTCCACTATCCTGTTAATACTGTAGCCAACCCACCACGATTACGAACAGTACGGGGCCTGCATAGATGCCTGTCTTGGAGAACCCGTTGGGAAGCGACATGGCCCCCGGTCCGATGTTTCCCTTGAGCAGATGCACTACAACAGCTGCCAGCGAGATCTTCTCCGCCGTCTTGACGCTCCTCACTACAGAGGACGCCCCGCTCTCAGATCTCTGCTCTTTGTTGACTCTGATGCGCGTCTTGGCTGCTGTGCGTCGGTTGCCTCCCTCCTGTGCATTTAACTGAGTCTGCAGTCGACCCAGCTCCAACTCCAGCGCGGCTTCATCGGATAGTGGAGACGTGGCGGTGCTGGAGCGTCGAGGAGACACACAGGAGCCTCCTCCAGCGACCAGCAGCGGCGCTTCCTCCGTCTCACTGCCCATCGTTGTTACCGCAAAACTGAAAGTGAAGTCGGAGTGTTATAGTGAATCCAAGTGAAAAGAGCATAAACGTGATCTGAACTGCTAAAAATAGAACTTCAGTATTGAAAAAAAGAAACATGGCTACACTCGATTCAACCTGTCACTCCAGAAGACTATATAACCGTTAAAGTTAGGCCACTTTCAACGTGCTGAGCTCCTGTTGCAGAAAAGGTGTGAGCGACTGCAATGACCCAACAACTGTAACATGGCTACACGTACCAGGTTCATGACGATGCGGTTCCAGGCCTCCATGTTCTTAACGAGCTGGCGCCACTGAGTCTCAGCGTCATTGCCGCGCACCTGGCGCAGCTCGCTCTTTTCCTGTGCCACCTAGACACCCAAAATCAGTATCACTTGTTAGCAACATAGTCCTTATCATGGATTCTGCTCTTATGGCTACTGCTGTACCATTTCGAGGAGAGGAGTAATATCCTCGGACAGATCGATCTTGTTATCATCGCCATCTACATGTAGTTAAAAACAACAGCCGAAAGACACAAGGCATCAGGACCAACCAGGTGATATGAACAGAATTGTATCGATGGGCCTACCTCCTTCAGGCGTCTCTGCCTTCTGCTGCGCTGCCAAATACGACATCCTCTCAGCCAAATGCTCGTAGAATTCACCGCTCAGCTCGTCAATGCGGGTCTGCGGCGGAATTTTCACTTGCTCCTGGTTGGCTTGTAGTCCTGGTGTGTGGCGAGCTCTTCGCGGTGCAGTGGTGGGAGACGCGTGGCGACTGTTGCTGCCCAATGAACTGCTCGATCCGCTTCGTGTTCGTGTCCTCCAAATGCTTGGAGTTGTTGGGGTCGTGGCGTCAGTGACGCTTCCTGATGCGATACTATCGTCCTCTAGCACCAGCTCCTGCTTGTTCACTACGCTGAAGTCCACGTTGCGACTAAACACCAGTCCACGGTAAGCATAGCGTCGCACACTTCGCAGACATTTCCAAAGCGTAGTAAACGATGTCGCTTGCGAAGCCTATTATAACAAACAGTTGCAGTCTAGTTAGAATATCTTCCTAGACATTTAACATAACGGCAGAGCTATACCTTGGACGAGCCGATGTGATATCTCTGGTTCGAGAACTCAATCAGCACGTGATGCACGTGGTCGGGACCCACATACGACAAGATCAACGTCTGGGCATCCTTCCGACGTAGTAAAAAGGTGCCTGGCTCTCGATTCCTGACGAAATCATAACGAAAATGTTAGTAAAACAAGCGGGAGGTTAATTACAAGAGTGGTTACGTACTCGAGAAGGGCTTCAGCGTGGGCTCGACTGATGCTACCAGCGAAGAAATGCCACGCCTCCTGATCATTGCGCCGGTCTCGCTCCGCCTTCTCTTCTTCTCTGCGTCGTTCAAGATCTTCTTCTTCCATCTCACGCCTTCGAGACTCAGCTGCAGCGGCCGCATCCTCCTCTTCGTTGATCTGTCGTGTACCTGAGAAGGGGAATTGAAATTCCTCCACAGACTCCGAGTCGTCGTCAGTCTCATCGTTGCCAAGGAGACTGCTGTTGGTTGCGCGTAGGTACACGCCTTTGTCATTGCCCAGAATCCAGCTACCGCCATAAGTGGGGGCTCGCTTGTCAGTGCGCAGAGCAGCAGACACATGCTCGTCTTCTTTCTTCTCCTCGCTGTCATCCTGATTGGGCTTCTCGTTAATTGGCATCATGTTTTCATCGCGTGGGAGGGTCGTGATAGCTTTTGTGGGGATACGCAGCAGAGACGTCGAGAAATGATGCAACGCATCGTCAGTCTGAATGACTTCGAGTGGTGCAGGGTTACCAGACGTCTCCAAAATGCCCTGAAGCACCAAGTTGGGCAGAACTCCGTCAGTTTTCCACCACCTCGCATCCATTTAACTTTCTGATATCTCACCAATGGCCTTGATAAGCGTGCGAGGCGGATATGCTCCGTCGCAATGCGGTCTCTGCAGATGAACTCCACCATCCGCTCCAGCGCCTCCCGCACGGCCGGGTTCTTCTCGTTCTCGCCGAAGTTCGCCTTCCCTACGGTCCACATCCAGCCTTTGTAGCCTGCTGCCTGTAGCCAAAACTGCCAGTTAGCTATGCACAGTACACAATCATTCCCTTGCTAACCCCCTCACCCTTGCATATGCAGCAATGTCGTCGCTGGTCATGACGCGCTTCTGCAGCAAGTCAGCCTTGTGTGAGATGAGGAAACACGGGGTCTCCTTGGGGGAAAGATACTTGGACAGACAGTGGCGCCACTTGTCAATGGCTGCGATGGAGCTCACGCGATGCACGTTGAAGACGAAGAAGATGCCATCAAGGTCCTCGCACAGCAGCGAGTGTAGCGATGACGCACTGGCATCCACCTCAGCGCTGGAGACGTCCCATAGATGCAGCAGCAGCTCCTGTCCGCGATGTTTGTACGTCATTGTGCTCACGTCCACCCCAACGGTTGGCGAGTACGTCGTCGGGTACGAGCGCTGCAGCCAGCGCCGCACGATGCTCGTCTTGCCCTAAAGAGCGTCATAAACAGTGTTAAAACGTATTAGAAAAGGGCAGAAATCGATGGTTAATTAGCTGGCATATTGTATTCACCACTGCAGGGCCTCCGACAAGCGCAATCTTGAGCTCTGGCGTCGGATCCAGTCCGTTCTCGGCGCGCAGCTTGGCCCAGCGGCCGAGTGATTCCTGTGAGACGCCAGTGCTGCCGCCCCCTGCGGCGCCGGACGAGCGCCGAGAGAAGAGGGAGGAGCTGGCGCCCTCCCCGAGGAACGTGGATGAGATCATCTTCATCCATTTGGACGTGGCGCTGTCCGCAGCCTCGGCAGGCTGTGAGCTCTCCATGGTGACTAGCGAATGACTCAGATGCCGCTTTGGAGCAGTGAAATCAAGACTACATTATAACATCTTATTTGTGAGTGTTGGTGTGCTCTTGTACTGTCGTATCGGTTCGAGTCCCGTCACTTCAACATCACTACTAAATTTGCCTCAGCATGAGTATCATCGTGTTCACCGGGACGCTGTCGCAGCCCCGCAAGGAAGCAACTGCCGAAGCAGAGCAGCATGGCTACGTAGTGGGGTCGCGCCTCACGAAGACGTCGAGTTTCCTGGTCTGCGGAGATAAAGTGGGCGACAAGAAGATGGAGGAGGCCAAGAAACTGGGTGTAGCGACCTTGACGGAGCAGGAATGGAGAGAGAAACTGGCGACGGCAGGCTCTGCAGCTGATGAGAAGAAGAAGAGCCAAGTGCAGACGCCGTCGAAAGCGAGCTCGAAGAAGAGAAAAGCACGTGTGGGCGACGCTGCAGAGCCTGAAGAGCCTGCTGTGGTTGTGTTCACTGGGACGCTGACAAAGCAGAGCAGGAAGGAGGCGACGGCTGAAGCGGAAGCCAGGGGATTCCGAGTACAACCGAGAATGACCAAGCCCACGACGTTTTTGGTGTATGGGGACAAGGCTGGGCAAAAGCTGAAGGAGGCGGAGAAGCTGGGCGTGACGGTGTTGACTGAGGACCAGTGGGGGGAGAAACTCGCAGCAATATCAGCCAAGACAGAGACGTTGAGCTCTCCTACTAGACCGAGCAAGAAACGGCCCGTTAGTGAGGAGAGTAGAGCTGTCAGTGAAGAAGGTGACGGCGAGATTGTATATGACGAGGCGAGTGGGGCTGTGAATGGGATCAAGCCTCAATTGCTTCTAGTAGACGGAACGTTCCACGATGTCAAGAGCGCATCAGGCTCGACGTACATCGTGAAGCGCCTTGGAATGGTCTACTCGTGCAGTTGTCCAGCGTGGAGGAACCAGCGCCACCCACCGAACTCGCGGACGTGTAAGCACCTGAAGCAGCTTCTGGGAGAAGAGTTCGAAATTGTGCGCGCCCGTGGTTCAGCTACAGCTCCTCGTGGCACTGCATCAGCTGGTAGAGGCAGCTCCCGAGTTGTCGTGAAGACTACGGCGCCAAAAGTTCTTCTAGCCAAGAAATGGGAGCGCGATAAGGACGATCCGGTGGGCTGGTGGATCAGCGAAAAGTTGGACGGTGTTCGTGCATTCTGGGACTCGTCCAAGAAGATTTTCCTCTCACGTTTGGGCAACGAATACCCGGCACCCAGTTGGTTCACGGCCGGATTTCCAGACGATGTTGATCTGGACGGCGAGCTCTTTGGAGGTCGAGGCACGTTCCAGTTCACCGTTGGCATTGCCAAGACACAAGGCTCGAAGCAATGGGAGAAACTTGTGTACAAAGTGTTTGACGCCCCGAGTCTCAAGACGCAAAAGTTCGAGGAACGCATGGAATGTGCCAAGTGTGTGGTGACCAAAGTCTCGTCGAAGTACATTGAGTGGGTAGAGCACACGAAGTGCAAGTCTCTCGAACACCTGGACGAAGTGTTCAATGAGATCGAGAAACTCGGAGGCGAAGGGCTCATGGTCCGTGAGCCGGGCAGCAAGTACACGCAAGGGCGATCGTCGTCTCTGCTGAAGATCAAGAGCTTCCACGACGGCGAGGCGGAGGTGCTCGCCTACGAGGACGGTAAGGGCAAATACGTGGGAATGGTGGGTGCGCTGCGTTGCCGCATGGCCAGCGGGAAGATGTTCAAAGTGACCAGCGGACTGTCGGACCAGCAGCGTGGCAAACCTCCCGCCATCGGCAGCATCATCGTGTACAAGTGTCAGGAGCTAACGAACGACGGCATCCCGCGTTTTCCTGTGTTCGTGGGGCTCACAGTCGACAAGACCTGCCCCAAAGACCCCGTGATCGCCAACGCAGTGGGTCGCGAAGAGTGATGGTACAATAGTTGCCTTCAACATGGCTACATGGACTGGCCTTTCATTGGTACACTGTACCATTCATTTAATTGGTCGATAATAATTGCCCTTTCCCTCTTCCATGCCACTTGCACTTTGTATCGGCACAATAATGAGGCGTAGCCGCTCGGACGCTGGTGGCGACTTCTTCCGGCTCCCGTGTGCGCTGCTGGTGGAGTTTCTTGATCTGCGCGAGGCCATTAACTTGCTGAATGCGAGCCGCTGGCTGCGTCACGACCGTGTGCTGACGGCTACGGCGCTGGAGAAGACGCGCTACGCCCAGCATTTCCACCAAAAATGCTCCGCCGACTGGTGGCATCTAACGCCGCCATGGAAGGCAGACGAGCGTCTGGTGGAGAGCGACTGGGACGAAGAGGAAGACAGAGAACCTGCCGATGTATGGGAAGATTGCCACGTGCGCACGGCCGCGGGTAAAGATCTCACATACTGGAAGGACACAGTACGAGATACGCCACAGTGGCAGCATGTGCCTCTGCTCTCCATCATCGACTTTATGGTCACCAAACTGCTCCCTCAGAGCTATATTTCCTTCAAATACGCAGCCACAGTATACACGGCCAGACCCGTGATCGTTCGGCTGCATCCACCCGAGAGTAGAGACAACAACACGAAGAAGAAGGACGGACAGGATGCTGCGGAGCAGGACGTTGCACGTCGGATCAGTGGGGCTTTGGGCACACAGAATGGCAAACTGACGTCGCTCTTTGGACTCCACTGGGAGAATATGCATGTGGACCCGGACACGGGCAAAGTGACTTGTGGAGTCTGTCAACTGTACGCTGATGAGGTGGAGAGATACCAGACCAAAGTGGCCGAGATGGTGAGTGAGTGGAGAGAAGCAGTTAAAGCCGAACTCCCAGGATGGAAAGAGAAGGGGATGCATCAGATGGAGATCGATCGACGCACCTACGAGATGCGAGAGGAAATGATCCCGTACAGTGGCTACTTCACGTCTAACGTCGCACGCCGCCACGGCGACATCATCATTCGCCACATTTGCTCCTACTGGACAACGTTGGACCATCTCAAGATCAACACACTCGGGTATCGAGATGCCTCGCAACTCGTCGCTGCATTGACCTCGGACATTAGGAAACAATGTCAGCACTTTTCAAAGATTAAACAGGCCATGGCGAGAGCTTTCCCTCGTGTAGCGAGGATCCGCTACGAAGTCGATGAGCCGGAACCTTCACCACCCACGACGTTGTGGCAGGACGAGGCCGTCACGGAGCTGGTCGCTGGGGTTTCACTGTCAGGGTTTCTATGCGGCATGTTGTTCATTGAGAAAAGAGTCTGAGTGTGCCGCGAATGCTTTCTAGACACCAACGCCCCCGAGCATGATACGTGCTCCTCAAATGCTGCCAAAATACATGTATTATTACTACGGTATCCTTCCTGTCAATATCACGGGGATACGTGGCACTAGTGGCTTTAGGATGTCTGACAAGTCTTAGTACAGCTTCATTTTAACTATTGATGACAAAGCAAATCAAGTGGCCTACAGATCCGTCTTCTTCGCGTATACACCAGCAGTGGCGCTGTCTTCGGCCTCTTCCATTGCGTCCACCAGAGCCGCCTCATCGTCCTTCTTTCTCACCGTGAACAACGTCTTTCGGAACCAGAAGGCCAAATACACGAGTGCGAGCATTGTGGGGATCTCGATGAGAGCGCCCACGACACTCATCAGCGCTGGGTCCGACTTGAGTCCGAACGACGCGATGGCCACTGCGAGTGCCAGCTCAAAGTTGTTGCTGGCAGCCGTGAAGGACAGCGCGACTGTCTGCTCATACGTCGCCCCGAGCCACCAACTCATAAGGAAGGACACCACGAACATGAACATGAAGTAAAGGAGAAGCGGCACTGCAGCGTAGATGACCTCGTCCAGGTTAGACGAGATGCGTGTGCTCTGTGAGGCGAAGAGCACGATGATCGTGAAGAGCAGCGCCAAGAGCGTCAACACGCCGATGCGTGGCGTGAACTTGTCAAAGTACCAGGTCGCACCCTTGGTCTTGGTTAGTGTATACCACGTGAGCAGGGCCGCCACGAACGGCGCGCCCATGTAGATACCGACGTTCTTGGCTACCTCGCCCATAGCGACGTGGATCTCAGCGCTCGAGTCGATCCCCAGATGACTCGGAAGGTCGTTGATGAAGAGCCCAGCGTAGGGCGAGTAGAGACCAATGGTGAGCACGGAATTCATGGCTACAATAGCGGCGCAATACTCAGCATCTCCACCCGCAAGACTGTTCCAGACCACGACCATGGCGATGCAGCGTGCGCAACCAACGAGACTGAGCCCCGTCATGTAGCCGACGTCATCGTGGAAGAAAGCCGAGGAGAGGAAAAACATGACAAAGGGTCCGAGCACCCAGTTCTGCACCGTCGTGAGCAGCAGCAGGCGCCAGTCGGCGAAAATTTGGTGCACGAGGTTCCAGCGCACCTTGGCGAGTGGTGGGTACATCATGACGAGGAGCCCAATGGCCACTAGCACGTTGGTGCCGTCCACTGTGGTGTCGTCGATGAAGTCCTGGATGGCGTCGACCTGGCCGAGACCGAGGCCCACGCCGGCCACTAGCAGGATCCAGAGCGTGAGGAAGCGGTCAAGGAAGGAAAGTTTGCCCACGACACCCGTTCGCGGCGCAGCGGTGTTAGCTTCGGTTGAGGATGTTAGAGGTTGGCCCAGCGGCTGCTGCAGCGAGGACGAGTCGGACATGACTTGGTAGCGAGCGGAAGCTTTGCGGGTTGTGACTGTGGGGGCGTGCGTTGTTCGCATCAAATTGGCGAGTGAGCTAGACAGCGGGTGGTGCTCATGCTGCTGGCTAGTTGCAAGATGGTCGCGTGGGGCAGAGGATGGTGCAGCAATTGACCAGCGAAACGACGCAGAGAATTACTACCTGTGGGAACGCATGTTCTATAATATTGTATATGTAAACAGCATTCGATCTCGCAGTGCCCTTTTCGCACCGCGCAATGAGTAGATCTAAAACGCATAATATGCCCACAACTCGCGGCAAGCGTTCCTAACTGGCAGATTAGTTTGATCTCGATCAGCTACGCAAACTCGAGCTCCCGCGTCGCTCGAATCCACGCTGTCCCCAAGGCGGATATCTCCCCCGCACGACGCTAAAACTATGGTGTGAAAGAGCAATATCAAGTTCGAAATGTGATGCAGTTTTATTGTGCTTTTCAGCTATTTTGGTTATCTGAGCATATTAGCGGAGCACTTACAAAGAATTAGCGCCGAGGGTGGGGACGCTTTTCAAGTCCTATGAAAGCCCTAGCTACGGTTCTACAAAACGCCATGAGTCCGAATGGCGGCGATTTCGTCGGCATTCGGGCTTTGAGGGTGAGAGAGGGTCTTTCGTAGGACTTGAAGCTAACAAAATCCTCGAGATAGATTAGGCAACGTAGCGTATAACCGACAACAATTGGGCAGTGAAGGGCCCAGAGTAGCTTGATGACAAATGCTGCAGAACTATACCGTACCAAACACGCATCGTTTCTTCTCTGAGCTCCTCAAATGGATGTCATCCTTCTTTGCGTGCAAGTGGTCTGAACAGCTCCAGCCATGAGTCCGATGAAAGTACTTACAAGAAGGAGTTCAGTGTGCCTTGGCAATGAGGCGGACGCCAAACACCTGATATGCTTTGGTATATGCTTTCTTTGACCCAGCCTTGAGGCAGTGCTTGAGCAATACTTAAGTACCTCGACAAGAGCCCGTGCAAATTGCGAATCAGGTGTCGAGTCCGGTCTGCTGCTCACATGTTGGCGGTGAGAGCGCGAGGTTGAAGGTCTCTCCTGGCCAAAGACAAGCACAGACTAAAGTGTATCAGGCGATGCGCTTGCCTAGCTAGAACATCTATTATAGTGCCTTAAGTCACAGCTCAGTGAGAGTAAAATGCACCGACTGATCTGCACTCGCGGCAACAGCGAGGCCACCCTCACTGTTGAGGCCACTGTACTATAGTTCCTACCCTTCAGTACATTTTTTGGCTCGGTTTCAAGACTCAGGAGTCCATGGTCACAGTAGCTATTATTTCACTGGAATATTGACGTGGTTACCCACACTGGGCGTAATAGTGGCTCAGCAGTTCTCGAGAGGTTTCATCATGTGCCATACTTGAAGTTCCTTCCCGCGAGAAACCGCACTCGACTCTGGCCACGCTCTTGTATCGGTTGAAGCTCATCGTGCATCGCTTGTCTTTGAGATGGCTTCATTGTAGAATCGATCGACCCGGCGGACCACTTCGCAATTCACCGCCGAGAAAACACGTTGCCTTCACCGCCGCCACCTTCTTCTCCACGCGCCGCCCACCATCGTATGTCGACGCTGCAACCGCTCCAGTGCTTGGCCCCCGTGCCGCTCGAGCCCACTCTGTCCTCCAAAGCTTCAGCCCCGATCTCCTTCCTCGAGACCATCGACCGCATCGAGATCAACCAAACTGTCGTGCACCATGACGTCGTCTACTTCGTTATCGACGTCTTCCTACTACACCATACGTCGCGCATCCCGACGCACAATACGCCCACAGCCAGCACTTCGCGGCCTGACTACCAGGTGCTGCACCGCTTCTCCGAGTTCGCCGATCTGCGCTATCAAGCGTGGGTCTACGCGCAGCGGAAGCACGAGGACGGCCATATCTGCAAGTATTGCAGCAAGTACATGCACTTCATCCTCTACTCGCTGTCGCAGCCGCGGCTCTACGTCAAGCTGGTCACAGGCGTTGAGCGCCGCAAGAAGGTGCTCAAGAACTTCTGCAACGCCTTCGTGGGCATGGCGCGAAGCAGCAAGACGGAGCCACACTCAAGAGAAGCCGTGTGCGACGGCTGCCAGGCCATCCCGCACCTCGTCGAGGGCTTTCTCCGGTGTTAATGAGATCAAACTGCGCCATCCTGGTCAAGCCCTTTAAGTTTTTATAAGCGTTCAAGTCAAGTAACGCCAGTCAAGTAACGCCAGTCAAGTAACGTAAGTCAAGTTGCCCGCAATGGTCTGTAGTATATACACTAGGGAATATAGCAAAATATGAATCTATCGGTCGCTTGGAACTCTTCCTATCATCTGTATCGTAATGATTGTACCAGTAACTTGAGTTTTGTATCCTGTGTGTTTTTGTCATTTCGAGTTGCCCTTTTGACTGGCATGGACGCAATGACCGACAATAAGGCGTACGATCAGGTGTGCGAGGAAGCGAGTACCGCTGCCGAGATGCGGCTGCTGGAGCACTTTAAACAACATGGCGGAGAGGTCTGGAGCATCGGTACTGGCTGCCAGAGCTGCCGTCAGAAATTGGAGGACGTAAGCGGCCTCAAGGTAAATTACTGAGTAGCTCTTGGGCCATACAACGTATATGCTCACTGACGGTGCTGTGTCCATTACCACAGCGCTGCTCCAACTGCGATGCGGCTCTGTTCTGCGGTCGCGAGTGCCAGCTCAAGGCCTGGCCGCAGCATAAGGCCGAGTGCTGCGTCATTGCGACCTTCCAGCGCCTGCACGAGGCCTCCAACTCCAAGTGCGTCTTTCACTGCTGGGGATTGCTGTACTCAGGTACTGACTGTTGGTTCTTTGCAGACTTGTGTCACTGCTCGAGACACTGACATTTTCTTCCAGTCCCAAGATGGCGGACGAGCCCAAGACTGCGGGTGTTGCGAGCTCGATTGGCATGAACGGCCCGGAACTGCCTGGTTGGTTCTTCACCGTAGACGTTGAAGCGGTATGTTTAGTACTTGAGACCCAAGGTTTTCTTCATACTGTGCAGTGTGCTGATAACTTGATCCGCTTGTATAGGCGTCGAAGGAGCGACAGAAGGCCTTGTACCAGGCGGCACTGGAGCTCTACGGACTGCTCAAGGACGACGACTGCTGGTACGGAAATTATCGTGCGGTATTTCGTGTTGTTAGAGCTAAAATTGCTGCTGTTTCCAGGACTCGCGATAAGGAAAGTTTTCCACGTTCAAGTTACACGCTGGTGGAGGTTAGTTAAGGATAAGATGCCTTTGCACAATGATGCATATGTGGGTGCTAACAATTGCACAATTGGTGCCGCTCGCACGATACAGTCGCTACCGCATGCGTCTCCTACTGCAGGGCAATTGCAAAAAGAGTTCGTCGAGATGAACGGGCACCTTTTGCTCTTCTCGGCGTGGCTGCAGCACCCTGAACCGCCTGCGACACAGTCCATGCCCTTCGAGGACCGCAGTTTCTTTGGTGTGGTAGATTCCCTGCTGCAGATCAGGTGCGAGAAGGTTTCCTAGAGTACAAGTGTGTGCTTTCGTCTCACCATGTCTTGTTTCCCAGTGCCCTTCGCGACGGCGTGGATGCCTTTATGGATGCGAGATCCTAGAAACGAAACAATACAAAAGAAGTACTACGATTGCATGCAGTCTTGTCCATTCAAGAATCATTTGCAACTAACAACAGGCTCGAATCCCACCTCGTTCCTGGCAATAAAGCAAAAGTAAGCGTAGCAACCACTTCACGTTGACACCTTGGCGACGCGGTACAGTGTGTCCAGCATTTCCTCGATATCTTCATCCAGTTCGTAGCACTCGAGCGCAGCTACGACCTTCTCATCGTCGCTCAAAATCAAATCCTTCAGACGTGCTTTCTCCTCTGCCGAGATCAATTTGTCTGCTGCTATGCGGCTGGCAGCCTTGAGAGCCAATGCGTAGCGTGCGCGCTGCGAGAGCGAGCGTTTCTTCTGCAGTCCGTCCTCTCCCAGCTCCCCCTCTAGCAGAATGAGAGAATGGCCATCAAACTCGCGTTAGAAGTCGGATCGCTGCTTGATCGCAGTTGCCTCCTCACCGTCAATGATGCCTTTCTCCTCCAGCTCAGTCACCGACGGTCTGTGGCGCAATTGGCGCGCGATCTGGTCCGCCTTCAACTGACGCTCCAGCTGGTGCTTAGCCCCTTGTAGCACAGGTGCCACCGCCGCATCCTGGTCTACGTAGCAAGAACAAGAACAGCAATAGAAAATGGTCAACTGGTCCGTTCGTCTGTAAAGCTCACGAAGGCGGCCCACCTTCCAGAATGTTCTGCGAGACGAGCTCGTCCTTTTCAGGTCTTGACTCGAGCAAGTGCGACACCTGGTTCTGCACCAAGTTCCGCTCCAGCTTCTTGGCAGTGGCCGTGAGACTCGGTGCCAGCTCGGCGCTTGTCTCGAGCACGCCCGTAGTGCGGAGCTCCTCGATAGACGGACGCTTGGTCAGATGCTGGTGTACTTTGTCCGTGTTGATCTGGCGCTGCAGCTTCTCCTGCGTGGCCTGTAGACTGGGCGCCACGCCGTCTCCGCCGTGCACGATGGCCAGATCACGCAGCTCCTGCACGTCCGGGCGGCTCTCGAGGCGATGCGCCAGCTCGTCCGCGCTCATCTTGCGCTGCAGCTGTTTCTGCACGCCCTGCAGCGTGGGTGCCACGTTGGGGGAGGCCGTGGGCAGCACGTTGCGCTGCTCCAGCTCCTCAGCGTCGGGCCGCACCTCCAGTAAGTGATCGACCTTCTCGCTGGCACGGCGGTGCTGCTCCTTGACCGCCGTCGCCTGCTCGTCCGTGGCCGGCGGCTCCTGATCCGGACCGCCGTCCACCTTCTTCACGGACGTGGGTGTAGGTGTGGACGTGGGCGTCTTGTTCTTACCGCCCTTAGACTTCTTGGCCATATTATAAGGATCGTCAACGGCGCTTGATGCTCAAAGCAGCGGAATCTTTTATGAGTGAGAAAAACAACTATGGGAAGAACTGATGCAAATACCGTGGATCACCCACCCAAATAGAAGGTTCAATCAAGAAATTTGTATTGATTCAACTTCAACTTCCTTGAGCTTTGACGATCTACACGAACTTGTAGGCGCACTCGATGAGCTGGTGCGCCGTGATGTTGCTCTCGCCCGTGCGGTTGAGCTCCTCCTTGGCCATCTCCGTCACCAGCAGCAGCTTCTTGACTGAGATCGGGCGGTCCGACAGCAGCGTCAGCACCTCGTCCTTCTGATCATCCGCCACCGGAAGCCCCGTGTGGGTCAGGACAGCGTCCAGCTCGTCCTTCTGCGTGAGCTGCGGCACCTCGAGGCACAGATCGAACACGTCGCTCAGCTCCACCGCCTGCATGGCAGCAATGTTGGAGGTGACGCCGATCACCACGAGCTTGCGGCCAGCCACGGGCACAGGGTTGCGCACCAGCACCATCAGCGCCTGCAGCACCAGGTTCGAGAAGCGAGGGCCCAGACCTGAAAAAAGAGCACAAAAATAAGTTAGTACACAATGACAATCACTCTGGTACGACAATCACTCTGTAGCGTACCAACATAGTCCATGAGTCGCTCAATATCGTCCAGAATGATGATGCTGAGAGGAGATCGATAGGCCTCTTCAAAGACGTTGTAGATGTACGAGCACTTGCCACTCTCGGCGCGCGAGATGAGCTCTGACGCCTTCACCATGCGCACCAATGGGAATTCGCTAGCGACAGCGCAGTACGTCGCCAACGCAGTCTTACCGGCGCCGCGCTCACCGTGTAGCAGCACCGACATCAACGGCGTCTTGTCGTTCGAGCGGACTTGCTCAATCACACGGGACAGAGCCTCACGCACGTCCGTAAACGAGCTGCCGTACGGGATCAGTCCATTCTTGTAGTACAGCGCCAACTGATCACTGGGCGCACCAAACTTGGGCTTCACTTCCTCCAGCGCTAGAGCGAAATCCTCCATGGAAATTTCCGGATTGAAATTGGCAATAGCGTGCATGGTCCGCCCATCGGTACCACGTGAGAGGGCGTGGGCTGTAGCAGCACGCACCAAACCTTCGATTTCGGCACCCGAGAAGTTCTTGGTGCGCTGAACGAGATTCTTGTAGTCCGGGTCGTCGCTCACAAACTTGGTCGGGTCAAGGCAGTTGTCCAAGTCTGCAATAACCTTCGGGTGCAGCGCTCCTTTGTCACGAGCACGATCTGTGTGAATCTTGAGAATCTGAGCGCGACCCTTTTCGTCCGGTAGATTAATCTCGATCTGCACCTCCAAACGGCCAGGACGCATCAGAGCTTCATCAAGCATATCCTGGTCAATTCAAGAACACAGTAACAATCAGATTACTAGTCGCATTCAAAGCACAGGAGCAGACGCAGTCGCACCTTTCGGTTCGTCATACCGATCACCAGCACGTTGTTCAGGCTGTCAACACCGTCGATCTGAGTCAGCAGCTGGTTCACGACGCTGTCACCCACGCCCGTGCCATCACGGCTTGAGCCACGCTGCTTACAGATGGCATCGATTTCATCAAAGATGATAATGTGCACGTCGCTCTCGTCTCCGAGCTCCTCCTGGTCTTTACGTGCATCAGAAAAGAGTTCACGGATCTTACGCTCGGATTCACCGACAAATTTGTCGAGAATTTCGGGTCCGTTGACCACCTTTGGCTCTTGAGCTGTCAGGGCCTGCGAGATCTTCCGTGCAATGAGCGTTTTACCGCAACCAGGTGGTCCGAATAGCAGCATACCGCGCACGTGCTGGATGCCAAGCTTCTGGATGACGTCCGTCGGAAACAATCGCGAGGCGAATGCACGACGGAAAATGTCGTTGAATTCCTTGTCCAGACCACCGATACCGAGCTTGGTGAAGTCGAAATCAGGCTTGAACACCGTGCGCGTCATGCCACTGGACTGGTTGGTGAGGCGGATGGGGGCGTCCTTCCCCTTGGTGAAGTTGATGATGGCTCCATGGAGATAGGCGCCGACACGTGGGGCGAAGGAGTCGTGACTGCCATTGTCTCCGTCCACTGTGTCGATGTTGATGCATTGCAGCCGCAGTGGGAGGCCGTCGCACCTGACGGCCATGAGTTGCCCCACGGCGAAGACCTGGTGGGTGTACTCGGCCTCAAAGACGTCCTTGAGCATACTACAGTCCACGACGCGCATGTCGTTGCCCTGTGCACGCGTGAGAACCTGCTGGATCTCGAAGGTGACGGTACTGAGGATGCCCTTGGCGGCGCTCGAGGGCGCGTAGACTGAGACCTCACAGGCCTGATTGAGGGGAAGCCCCACGCACATGCGCTGCATGGTTCCCACGGCCACGGATCCTGGCTGAATGTCCTTGTGGGGCTTGGCAGCCATGACGAACTTGCGGTTAATCCAGACGTTGAGTCCATGTGCGCGCAGATCTTCCTTCGTGACGACCCCCGGAGGCGTCTGCTTGACCAACGACATGAAATCGTCCAAGTGCACGTACACGCAGTTGGTGAATGCATAGGAATTGCCGGGGAGGCCCACTACAGCCGCCTCGAACGCCATCTTGGTCGGAGCTTTGAGTGTCGCTTGGCAGCTGAAGACGTGGCGACTTGTAGTCTGTCTGTTCGCTCAATCCGGAACACATTTGTACACCAAATCTACACAATTCTTCAGCCAATCGGAGAATTTAGACGCACCCTTTATTATCGTCCAGCCAATAGCAAGCGACCAGATCAGACAGCAAAACGGTGGTACACTACAGCTTCAACTCCTTCAACTCGAGGCCTCACTCAACCTTGAGTCCCTTGCTGAGCAGGAACGCGTCCTGGTTGGGCTCACGGCCTAGGAAATCCTTGAGCATGACGCTCGCGTCCACGGAGCCACCGCGCGCCAGGATGAGCTCACGGTACGCCAGTCCCGTTTTGGGGTTCATGAGTCCCTCCTTCTTGAACCGAGACACAAACATGTCCATGGAGAAGACCTCGCTCCACATGTAGCCATAGTACTGCGCGTCGTAGCCGCCAGCCAAGTGGCCGAAGGATCCAGCGAAGTTTGTCTCGGGCGTCATGTCGATCAGCATGATCTCGGTCTGCAGCTGCTTGAGGAGTTGCGCCGTGTTGGACTTGGGCTTCGAGTGGATGGTCTGGTCGAAGATGGCAAAGAGCAACTGGCGCTTATTTAACAGGCCAGTGTTGACGTTCTTCGTCGAGATCAGGCGAGCGATGAGGTCGTTTGAGAGTTTCTAGCAGCCAGCAAATAGCAGCAAATTAGAGGAAATACAAGACCGACATTCCAAACAGGCAGACGCACCTCTCCGGTCTCGTAGTGCGAGGACAGACGTTGCAGCGGTTCCTTCTCCCAGCACCAGTTCTCCAGCATCTGACTCGGAGCTTCCACAAAGTCACGCTCTACGCGTGTTCCAGCGAAGCGGGGGATGGCCACTTCCGAGCACAGGCAGTGCATCACGTGGCCGAACTCGTGGAAGTACGTAACGACCTCCTGGTGGCCTAGCAGCGACGGCTTCGACTTGGCGGGGGCATTGAAGTTGGCCACCATGGCGGCAGCAGGGAACTGTTGATACAGCTAACGAGTTAGATAATAGTTGCTAACATTTAACAATCTCACAGTACGAACGCACCTCGCTGACGCCAGCAGAGTTAACGCAGCTCTGTTGCAGCGTGAAGCAGGCAGCGTGGCCATATTTGCCAGCGCGGGGGAACAAGTCCAGATAGAAGTGGCCCACAAGGTTGCCCACCTTACCTGGACGAGCATCGTAGACGGCGAACATACGAACATCCTTGTGCCACACATGGGGCTGCGAAATCTCCACAAACTTCAGACTCAACAACTCTTGGTACATGGCCAGCAGTTCTGTCGTCACGTGGGTAAGCGGGAAGTACTCACGGATCTTTTCAGAGTCGATGGAGCAGTGTTTCTTGACGTATTGGTCCATGTAGAAGCGGAAGTCCCACATGTTGATCTTGCCGTCGAACTTCCATTTGTTGTGCTCGCAGTCGGTCTCCTTCAACTTGAGCAAGTCGTCCAGGTCTTTCTTGGCCAGAGGCACGAGTTTGTTGTCCAGGTCGTTCAAGAATTTCTTCACATTCGCTGGGGTTTCGGCCATCCTATCACGAAGAACAAAGGTCAGAGTGGCCACGTGCAAGCAGCACAAGCGACAATTTCTCACCTTTGCTCCAGAACATACGCAGCATGGTTCTCGTATCCCAGCGCCAGAGCCACCTTGTGACGAATCTCCAGCATTTCCTCTAGGATAGCAACGTTCGTGGAGATGCAGCGGCGGTTAAAGGCATACTCTACAGCCTTGCGAGTCGACTCCACGGTGCATGTGTTGAGGATCGGGAACACCGTCGGGTACGAGAGAGCGATCTGGAACGACAAGTGCAGTCAGAACGGACAATAACAGAGGGGAAACAAGACGCAGATATGGCAGGTCTCACCTTGTACTTGCCATCATCGCCCTTCTCCAGCGCAGCGATGAAATCGTCGCTAAGTCCCTTCAGCTCGTCATGCGAGAACTTGACTTCGATCGTCTCCTCCGAAAGGTTCTGCTGGAACTGGATACCGAGCTTGGACAGCTTCTGCTTCCAAGTCTGCACCTCCTTCTGCTTCTCCTCCGGCAATTGTAGTCCGTTGCGCTCAAAGTCCTGAACTAGACGGTGCACGTAGCGCTGCGTGACCGTGTCCAGTTTCTGCCAATAGCAACAGCAAACCAGAGTCCCCAAGTCAGTTCAGTATACTGCCGAACCCGCTCTTCTCTCTTCGTACCTGGTAGGCCGCGCTCTTGTAGAGCGTGTGAATGGCCTTGTACACGTCCGCACGCATGCTGCGCTGCACAGAGAAGTCCTCGATGGCCTCGTCCGCCTTAGTGCAGGCATCGCGCGTCTCCTTGTCTGCCGCCACTTGTCCGAGGAACGTCACGTTAGTCACGCGGCTGAGCATCTCGTGGTCCAGATCGATGAGCTTCTGCGCCGTGTTCTCAAACCTCACGGCAGACGGCGCCAGTGCCGCGATCTCGTCATCCACGCGCTTCATCTGCGACAGGATACGCTCCGTCTCGGCCTCAATCTCCGCCACACTCAGGTCGAAGCGCAGGTTCGTAAGCTGCTTGCGTAACAGACGCGTGCGCTGCTGTTGCTTGCTTTGTCCCCACACAGCCAGACCCGCAAGTGCCACGGCGCAGGCGGCCACGGCCAGCGCGTTCTTCTGCTTGTCAGTCGCCATCGTCGATCACTTCGAGCGGATCTTCAAATGAGGGGTGCAAATCAAAGTGGGGCAAAATGGGTCGAACAGAAACAGATGTGACTTACAAAATCCATACAATCAGCACGAAATGGGACATAATTGGCTGGGCAACTGCCAATCAAAGTTGACAAAGCTTCCTCGTCAAGTTTGACTTGCTTGGGCGACTATCAAGATACCCATACGCTGCTGACGTACTCGCTAAGGTTGCCTACATCCTGGCCTCGTCCGAGAGCTTGGCGGCGGCATCCTCGTCGATGAACCAGTAGACGACACCGTCGGTGGGCTTGACGTTGGCGGCAGGGAGCGGTGGCGTGCGCTTCTCCACGCCGACCATGTGCGGGATGAGCTCGGCCTTGCCGGCGCCAGTTGCGACGAACGCGACCTGCAGGGGGTGCAACGAATTTAGCAATTGGCAAAGTTCAACGACAACAGAGACGACGTACGTTGGCGGCATTGTTGACGACTGGATACGTGAGCGTGATACGCTGCGGAGGCGGCTTGGGCGAGTCCTCAATGGACGCCACAAACAACGCCTTCTCCTCCAGAAGCGGGTGCCCCGGGAAGAGCGAGCACGTGTGGCCGTCTGGGCCCATGCCCAGCAGGATCAGGTCGAAGCGAGGAAGCTGCAGGCAAGCAAACATCATTGTTAGTCTTCGTGCCAAAATCTAGCAGCCGAGCAAATAGCGAGGACTCACCACGTCGCTGCCCCAGACTTCGGCCAGCTTCTTGGTGTAGTCCACGGCCATGGCCTCTGGCATCAGGGAGGCATCGATGGTGTAGATCTGGCTTGCTGGCACGTGAATCTGCATCCAGACAGGATAAAGTCCAGCGTAAGTTGGTGGGTCCAGGTTGACTGTATCGAGTTGCTTACAAAGTCGAAGAGCGCCGCCTTGCAAGCCTTGTAGTTGCTGTCGTCGTGGTCCAGCGGCACACAGCGCTCGTCCGCAAAGTAGACGAACCACTTAGAGAAGTCTACGTCACCCTTGATGGCCTGCAGGCCCTTATTCAGGATCTATAGCGCAGGCATCAGCGACAGCCGCCATCAAGTGATCTTCACGCATTGTGCGCTTACCTTGGGCAGCGAGCCACCCGAGAGCGCAACCGTGAAGCGGCCGTGGGTCGCGATGGCCTGCTTGCTCAAGTCGAAGATGAACTGACCGACGGCGGCTCCGACCTCGTCGGGGGTGCTGGACACGCGGAGAACCATCGTCTGTGCGCGAGGAGGCGAGAGCAAATGTGCGACGATCAAAAAGGAGCACCAAGCAGAAGCAGCATCAATTGTGCACGTAATCATTGGCTAAAATTGCGGTCCAAAATCAAAAAGATACTACCCAGAGTATCTTGAAGATAAATATTGATGCTGTTGTTGCTGCTGCTGGCTGCTCGGCTCGCACTCGTGGTGGCGGTCGACTACCCTGGCGGCTGGTTGCCAGACAGCCAGCAATGCGTGGACATCTGCGTACACGCGTCGCCCAGTCCAATCTGTCCGACGCGTGACCCGTCGTGCCTCGCCAAGAAGCAGCTGCCTGGTGACTACGACTTCCTGCTGTTGGAACTGCTCTTCCTCCCGCAGTTTTGCCGCGACCTACTGGCAGGCGTGGACCTCACGATCTCGCACCGCAATGTGAACAAATATCCACACGGCATCGTGTGCGAACCTTCCAAGGCTGCCAGCAAGCTCTCCATTCACGGCCTCTGGCCAAACTACTACGCCGGCTTCTCTGCCTGTTGCAACGTCAGCGACGCCATCCGCAACCAGCCATTCGACGCACTGGTCTTCGCTGCAGAGTCAACAGAGCTGCTTAGAGAGATGGACGAGGTCTGGGTGGACCCCACGCAGCCGTCGAGCTTCCACACGCTGTGCGAGCTGTACAACCACGAGTTCCAGAAGCACGGACTGTGCTACGCCGCCAATGGTGGGGCTGACTTTGACCTCAGTGCACGGGAATACTTCAGGGCGGCGATGCGCGCTGCCGCGGTATACAAGGAAGCCACTGAGACGATAAACGGGTGGGCGGCGGCGAACGATCCGAAGACGACATTGGCTGCCATCACGGCGCTTTATCAGACACGAGTGCAGGTGCTGTGCTCGGCTATTGCGCCACTCGATGCCAGCAATGGGGGCGGGGGTGGTAACAGCTTGGCTGTCGTTCATGTATGCTTCAGCAAACCAACCAATGCTTCAGCTTCTCTGACTCCGATCGACTGCAAGGATCCGTTATCGACCGCTGTCTTTATTCCTTGTAGTCCTGGGATCCCCATCACGCTAGCCAAGTATACTCCGCCTTCGACAGTGTTGCCGGTTGCTGTCTACGGGCTGTAGAGAGCGAGATCTTTGCGTAGGCAGAGATATAATAGCCTTTTTTATTCCCGCCGAAACACTAAATTTGTTGGGTGTGTTCTTTTCATAAGTTCAGGGATAATACAATAATTATCTCCACAAAAAAGCTGGTGGTATTTCCTGGTGAAATAATGCGTCGAGCCATTGTAGAGAGATATCCCGTGTACAGTATGGGGTACAGATTCGTGTTGGCCAATCACAATCGAGCAGGTTGATTTACTACACACTATTTGTAGAGATACAGCAGTCCAAAATTGGGTTAAAATGAGAACTGTTATTTATGAATTATGTCTGGACTGGGTTTCCTCCTAAAACTGATATCCTATATTAAAGGTATTCTACCATCCGATGGCTGTCAGAACCCTGCTAATTTAATTGGTAGAAATAAATGCTTATCTACCAATAGGAAGCCTAAATACATAGAGACCAGCGGTCTGCAAAGTGTAACCATTGGTGTGTCTTACACCAACGTTCGAGAACCCTCCATGTAACCAAGTGGCTACGTGTAGCCACTTGTGTGTAACCCCGTTACACCCCCCCCCCCGTTAAGATAAGACGTGCAAGTCTTAACTCGTCAATCAAAGAATTGACGAGACCGTCAACTCTCCGGGAAATTCGAGCTCATTCCGCAATGAGCTCGCTAACGAAGACGCCAGCGCAAGAGTCTGCTTCTGCAGACTCTGCTACGTCCGTGCCTGCGCAAGCAAGCATCTCCACGACAGAGTCTACACTCTCTGTCGACGAATACCACGCGCTACAGTATAAGAAGCGCGTGGAGGATAAGGCTGCTGCCCCCGAGACGATCCTCGAGGGTTCGTCGGTGTGGAATACCGACGGTAGCATGCCTACCGACTATGGGTCGGACATCAGTGATGTCCCCATGGAGGACGGGGAAGTCCCATCCTCAGCAGCCGACTCCGAGTCGGCCGCAGTCGCGCATGAGCCGGTCACAGGGTCGCGTCGACCCCGTGAAGATGATCCGAGCGCTTCAAGTTCGAAGCGCTCGCGTAGTGATGAAGAAGAGAAGGCACCAATGCCGGTTACTCCTTCTTCTCCGCGTTCTGTTCTTACCGAACGCGCTCCGTGGATGCCAAGTGCATCTGAGATTGCTTCCAGGTTCGGTGCGACTTTGCCACCGAACCCGATTCCGCTGTACTTGTGCAGCGCCATCGTTGATGACGCTGAGGCTGCAGCTCAGCACTTTGATCCGATGACGAATCAAAGGCGTGACTATTTCATCGGACTCTTCCATGAGCTCCGATGGCATGCGTCGAAGAGAACTTCGCGCAAGAGCAAAGTGCCCGAGTGGGTGGCACTTTGTCAATCTTGGAACCCCTTTGTTGAGAACTTCAACAAAGACACGAAAGCGTACCGCGCCCGCATCACTGCGGCGCAACGTCGCTTCGAGACTTTCTCGAGGCGTCACATGATCGATCGCCTCCATAATGAAGCTATGGAGGTGGGTATTCCGTGCGCAGTTCCCTTTGGAACTGCGTGTTCGCACTGCCTCCGTGGGGCTGGGCATCTCACTGAGCGAGACGTCACCGGGTACACGACTGTGCGTGTACCTGTTCAGCTGCGTGATCTCCGCGTTCAACTTGAACGTCGTGACACTCCGAGTGTCAGCGGTGATCGCAGCGCTCGTGCAGGCGTTACGCCTGCACTTCGTTCTGGGCTTCGTACGCCCTCACCATTTCCGGAACGTCTTCCATCAGAACGTTCCGAGGTTTTCATGTATCTCGGTGGGGAGGAAATCCTCTCCAACGAATACGAAGACGAGCCTGATCTCGGTTCGTCTTCGGGGGTTCATAGCCCACGATTAGCTCGACTATCCACCGAGTCGACCCGCGCGCATCACGCAGTGGTGGTGGCGGGGGCGGAAAGATACCCCTCGTACGGTCAACCTGGGTTTGACCGTGACTCCCGCGCTCTGTACGATCGTGTAGCCGCTCTGGAACAGTTCCAGAGTGGGGATTTCGCCCAGCGGCAGCTGGAGCTGCGCTACCAGAAGGCGCAGGTCGCGCAGGCCGCTCAGACCGCGTCGAACATCCAAGTGGAACTTGGATCGCAGGTCGTGAGGCTCCACGACCGTGTTGCTGCCCTCGAGAAGCTGGCTTACGCCGCTTCGTCGTCTTCTGCGAGCCATCAAGGTTAGGTGGCTCGTGTTGCGTGTACGGCTTCAACCGCCCGACGTAGAATGTCGGATGGAGCCGCATGCTGGACGGTATGTCCAACGTGTACGCGTTGCCATGCCGCTCAAGCACTGTGAACGGACCGATGAAGCGCGGAGCAAGCTTACTTGCTCCGAAATCCGAAACTGCATGTCAAGGCAGGTTCTGAGTAGCTAACAGAACTAATGAACCCTTTCGAATTCATTTGTGTTGCCCCTGCCGACATTGTCAGCGTTCAGCTTATGTCTATCCACAGAAGCTGCTATCGCGTCCTGGACAAACTGTATGACGGCTTGTCGGCGCTGGACAAAGTCCATTGCTTGCGTGCTGAATGGTTTGTTCAGCACGGCGTTCGTTGCCGGAGCAGGCCCGGCCTGTGCGCCGTCTGTGCCCTGCACAGACCCGTTGTTTTTGTTCGTCGTCTCGTTCCGGGAACGAGAAGGAGCTTGTCTTTGTGTCATCATCGCTGATACTGTGTCGGTATCAGCGCTCTTCTGCGGTTGTTCGGGTGCAACCGTAGATCCTCCCCCACTTAACGAGAAAGCCACCATTCCGAGCATGCTCGGAAGGCGTGGATGCCGCATTGCATTCACGTAGAACGGTATATGTCCCGTCGAGGCATTCACCGAGTTGTTGATGGCAAACTCTGCCATCGGCAGACAGTCGCTCCATTGCTGGAACGAGTGTGCGTAGCTCTTCAACAGGTAGCCGAGCACGCGATTCACACGCTCGGTCTGACCGTCCGTCTGCGGATGGTTCGCAGTCGACATCGACAGTTGTGTACCAAGAAGTGTAAACACTTCTTGCCAGAACCGCGCTGTGAAGCGTGGGTCACGGTCCGACACAATGTCGAGCGGCATGCCATGGTGTTTGAACACCATGTCTACAAACCGTCGTGCTGTCTGTACGGCTGTCACTTCAGCCGGCACTGCAGCAAGATGCACCATCTTGCTGAATCGGTCTACAAAGACCACGACACCAGTCCTCCGCTTACTGTCAGGCGGAAGACCAAAGACAAAGTCCATAGAGATGGACTGCCAACACTCCGACGGTATCGGAAGTGATTGAAGCGGAGCCTGCGAAAACGCAGCAGGCTTCACGCGTTGACACACCTCGCAAGCACGTACGTACTTGCGCACCCACTTGTACTGGTGATTCCAGTAGAAGTCACGCGTGAGAAGCACGTATGTCTTCTCACGACCAGGATGCCCTGCCGTAGGGGCATCGTGGTACTCGTACATGATCCGCATCCGCAGATCATAATCATTCGGCACGACGATGCCAATCCGATTGGCGTCGGCTGTCTTCACAGCATAATCTGGCCGACGTGATAATGCGTCGGCCACGACGTTCAACCTTCCGGGTTTGTATTCAACTCGGAAGTCGTACTCTGCGAAGAACGACAACCATCTCGCCATCCGTTGCGAGATGTGCGGCGACTTCACTGCAGTTCGCAGTGAAGCGTGGTTGGTGTAGACCACGAACGGTCCACTCCCAAGTAGATACACTCGGAACTTCGCGAGTGCATACTTCATGGCAAGGAGCTCCTTGTCATGTACGGGATAGTTGCGCTCAGCTGGCTTCAGCTGACGCGACTGATAGTAGACCACACGATCACGACCCTCGTGATCGTGTTGCATCAACGCGCATCCGATCGCAAAGTCGGATGCGTCACACACGACGTGGAACGGACGATCTTGGTCAGCCACTACCAAGATCGGCGCTTCAGTCAAGCCCAGCTTGACTGCATCGAAGGCCTGCTGACACTCAGCAGTCCACTTCCACTCAGCTTCCTTCTGTAGAGGCTGCGACAGCGGCGAATCTTGCACAAGTACGTTGCAAGCCCAAGGAACTGCCTCAGTTCCTTGACATTGGATAGCGTAGGCCATTCACTTATCACTCTGACCTTCTCTGGGTAGGGTGTACGCCGTTCTTCCCGACGAGACACCCGAGAATGGGTATCTCGCTCGCTCCGAAGATACACTTCTTCAGGTTCGCATAGAGCTTATGCTTACGCATGAGCCCTAGCAGCTTACGGAGGTGCTCCTTGTGCACCTCAACGTCAGTCTTCCCGTTCACAGCCGGGCTGTGAACGAACACATCGTCGAAGTAACTCGGTGCGAAGTCGTGCACCGAGCGCAATAGATGCGTCACGCATCTGTTGAAGGTAGCAGGGGCATTCTTCAGTCCCTGCGGCATTACGAACCACTCTCAAAACATGCCGCTTGGAGTGCTCACCGCCGTGAGAGTGATGTCGCTCTCACGCATCAGAATATGATAGAACCCGTCGCGCAGATCAAGAGCACTGTAGATGGTGCTCTTGGCCATCGAATCGATGATCACATCTTTTCGTGGTATCGGCGTCTGCGCCGGTATCGCCGCATCGTTCAGCTTGTTGTAAGCATGAACGATGCGCCATCCGCTCTGTGGCTTCTTGACACAGAACGTTGGTGCACTGTGCGGGGACTTCGATTCTCGCACATGCCCTGCCTGACGACGACTCTCGAAGAAGTCGTCGATCGCCTTCACTTGATCTCGCGACAGAGGCCACTGCCGCGTCACACAGTACTTCATGCCCGGCACGAGGTCAATCTCGTGCTGTATTCCCTTGTCCTGCGGAAGCTCCGCAGGAATCTCGTCCGGGGGCACATCCTTGTGCTCTCGCAGAACATCGTAGAAGGGACTCGTCTTCAGCGAGTCCCAGCTCTGCCCGTCAAAGCGCTCCTTCTTCGTCTTTGCACTGAGAGTGTCCTCACGCTCAGTGGTACTCGCAGCGTGGAGTTGCCTCAACTCCTCCGCTTCGTTCTTCATCCTTTCGAGATGCGAAAGGATGCATATCTGTTCGAAGCGTCCATCGTACAGGTCCTTCGCGAAGCGCATCCAGCTCATGGCTGGAAGCGACGTCAACTCCGACGCACTCGTCGGGGGATTCTCCATCTCCATCGACCGGTACTGGAGACCAGTACGGGTCCGTGTCAAGACGTTCAACGTCTCGACACTCGACGTCGCGTCCGATGTCTACCCGGCAGACATCTCTTGTAGCCTCTCGGTCCCGGACCGAGACTTGCGCAGCTTGTGTTGCTTGCGCTGTCGTTTCTTTTTGTGGAGCCCGGCTCCACTTGTTCCTCGTCCAGGCCCGGCCTTGGACGGGTTTCCGTTGTCGTAACCGTCGGCGGATTCTTTCCGCGGACGCACACAATCAAGACCGGCTTGATTGCATATCGCTTCTTCGTGCAGCCCGGCTGCACGCGAGCACGCAAGCTTTTCCGGTGTTGGACGTTTGCAACCGCCAACACTGCTTGCCGCGTCATCAACTCCCGGAGTTGATGCGCTCTTGACACCTCGACGCCTTGCGGCGGAGCCTTCCATGATTTTCGAACAAATCACGGCCGTGTCAACTCCCGGAGCTGACACACCGACTTTACAGCTACTGCTTGTAGCTGAAGTCTCTTCCATACTTAATCGATCAATTCCCAGAGTTGATACGCACATTGAAGTAGGAACGCACCTCAAATCTGATTTCTGATTTGAGACTGATTCAACGACTGCCTCAGTCGTTGTGACTTGTGTGTGGGCACCGGAGGCTGCAACACACGGTACTGCCTCAACGGTGTGATCGGATGCACCTTGCGGTGCATGCGCGACACTGACAGGGCCATTGCTCTCTGTCGCGTTGCGTCCGAAGCGTACAAGCGTACGCTTCTCCCAGTTGACCACTGGATCATGCCGTGCAAGCCACGGCATGCCCAACACCAAGTCAAACTTATCGTCTAAGTCTAAGACAATAAGGTTCTCCACAAACACCCGGTGTTTGTACGAGAAGCGCACGCGTACGACGCGCTTCTCAGTCCTCACGGTGGCACCCGTTGCCAACCGCACTGCCGACACACTCCGAGGTGTGTCTACATCCTCGAAGTTCAGCTTCGGTAGACTTTGCTGTCGAACAAAGTTGTTCGACGCACCCGAGTCTACCAGAGCACGAAGAGAGTTCTCTCTCTTCGACTTTATTTTCAGGATGACAAGATTTGGCTTGTCATCTTGCTTCTTGCAGTGAGAGTCTCTCTCACTGGGGTCTGCAGTCTTCAGTGTCGCGTGTCCGCTGTAGACACGCGTGATTGCACTACCAGTAGGGCACCCCGCGCCTACTGGTTCCGCGCGTTTTTTTTATTGATCGTGGCGATGCCCGGCATTGCCACGTCGGCCCCCGGCCTTGTGCACAGCCGCTGTGCACTCGCGCGCATAGTGTCTGGTGTATCCGCATCGGAAACACCACACGCTACTGTTGTTCCGCTACTGGTGACCAGCAGCCGTAGCGTTCGAGAGGTCCATAGGTTCCGGACCTCCCGTTCTCATCACCGGACGTGCCATTCTCGGCACGTTCACATGCAATTTAGCCTGCCGCAGGCTAAATTCCTCTTGCATGGCAAGGGTGATCGCAGCTTCGAGAGTACTTGGGTACTCTCGGAAGAGGTAGGTCTTGACGGAACCATCCCTCAAGCCTTTCATGAACGTGATGACCTTGGTCGCCTCGTCCATCGGGTTGGTTACGATGTTCGAGACCAGTACCGCGCACGTTGGGCGTAAGCATGAACGTCATGCTTACCTTGCTGCAGGTCAAGGAACTCAGCTCTCGACCGGAACTCGTTCTTAGGAGGCTCAAACGCTTGTCTGAGCTCCTCCTTGAACTCCGCGTACGTGCCGGAGCACGTAGCGTCTGTGAGCCGGCGTCCATACGCCCAGCTCCTCGCTCGTCCGCCAAGACATGACATGGCGAACGCAACCTTCGACGGATCGTCGAAGATGCGTCGAGCTGCAATGGCAGTGTCGACCTCGACAAGCCATCGGAGAAGAGGTTCCCCCTCTCTTCCCACATAGTTGCTCACGTGCAGTTTCAATGACTGCACGCGGTGTTGTCCCGGACGACGCCGTCGTAGTCGTAGCGGCAGCAGCATCTCGCTGCTCCTTGACTATGAAGCCCAGAGCAACACCGTGTTGCTCTGTCGGTGAGAACGTCCGTAGCATCGTCGCTACGGCCGCCTCCTCAATGACTGTTGCCAGTCTTTGGAGAGATTCCCACTCTGGATCCGACAGGTGGGGGCAGTCTGCACACGCAATGTGCGTTGCAGACTCGCTCGGACCACGCATGGACGGATTACCGTCCATGGGTTGGTTCTCGGCCCCTTGTTCGTATTCCATACGAACAAGTCAGGTAGTCGGTCGTTGGACGGACTACGAAGCGCTACCAGGTGTAATGGGCCAACTCTGTGCCCACTACTTCGGCTTACACGTTAGTGCACGTGTACGAGGAAGCGTAGTTGCTTAAACTTAGGTTAACTATACTTTCGTCCGAAAGTATAGATTTACTCAAATAAGAAAAGCTAAAAGCCGTTTTGGGTTAAAATGAGAACTGTTATTTATGAATTATGTCTGGACTGGGTTTCCTCCTAAAACTGATATCCTATATTAAAGGTATTCTACCATCCGATGGCTGTCAGAACCCTGCTAATTTAATTGGTAGAAATAAATGCTTATCTACCAATAGGAAGCCTAAATGCATACAGACCAGCGGTCTGCAAAGTGTAACCATTGGTGTGTCTTACACCAACGTTCGAGAACCCTCCATGTAACCAAGTGGCTACGTGTAGCCACTTGTGTGTAATCCCGTTACAACCCGGCTTGAAGCAGATTCCATGCGTCTTGGTGCCTTGCAGGTAGCGAAAGATGCGCTTGACCGCAACCCAGTGTTCTTCTTGAGGGTTCTCCATGAAGCGCGACACATAGCCCACCGCGTACGCAATATCCGGGCGAGTAGCAGTCATCAAGTGCATCAGAGCACCAACAGCTTCGCGAAACGGAGCGTTCACCTTGGTCGCTGCGTCGCTTGGAACCAGTCGAGTGCTCATGTCCACCGGACTTACCACAGCCTTGCACTCGTCCATACCGAAGCGCTTCAGGATATCATCCACATAACGCCGCTGGCACATCGTCACGCTGCCGTCTGGGCCGTCTACCAACTCGATCCCAAGCACGAACACACACTTGCCGCTGTCAGTCATTTCGAAGCGTGTCTTGAGGTCCGTCTTCGTGCGTGAGATCAGCTCGGGTGAACTTCCGGTGATCAATACATCGTCCACGTAGACCAGCACGAACACACAGTGGCCATCAACAACCTTGATGTAGAGGCACGGGTCGAAGGTCGACACTTGGAAGCCGATAGAGCATACGAACTCGTCGAAGGTATCGTTCCACACGCGCGAAGCTTGCTTGAGACCGTAGATCGCCTTCACCAATTCCAGGCAGTCGAAGTCACCGTCGAGATCATGATAAAGGTGTTGAGGTCTAGAGTGAGGCTTGAGCTGAGCGGAGGGAGTTCTGCACTTGGTGCGGAGACCGGAGTGAAGACCACTTGAGCTGAAGAAGGAAGATTCGAAAGTGATTGATTGATTGGAGCTTACACTGTCTTCACTACCTAGTCTGCATCTTCACTACCTAGTCTGCATCCAATCACTTGGTGCATCCAATCATTTGGTGCATCCAATCACCGACACTCTGTACTCGTCCAAACATCCTACTCGTCTAATCATCGGTGGCGTAAACAACGTACCGTAATCATCGCGGGATCGTATTGGACCGGTTCGGGTTAACCGGTTAATGGGTACAACTGGTACACAGTACCCAAAACCAGCAACCCTCAATACGCCCCCTCAATGCGAACACGCGTAGATGCCGAGAGCAGCCGTCAGGTCCGTGTGGTGAGGTCCCGGGAGCGCCTTCGTCATGATGTCCGCCAGCATCACAGAAGTCTCGCAATACTCGAGCTTCACTTCACCGCGCTTGACTTCGTCGCGGATGTGGTGGTACTTGATGTCGATGTGCTTGGCACGACCGTGGTTCACTGGGTTCTTCGTCGTCTTGATGCACGACTGGTTGTCTTCGCGGATCTTGAGCTCGGGTCCCGTCTCGTTGGTAGCCGCCAAAATCTCGCACAGCAGGCGATGAATCCACTTGCCTTCTTGGATCGCCAGACTGAGCGCGATGTATTCCGCCTCGCTCGTAGACAGCGAAACACTTGACTGCTTCTTGCTGTCCCAGCTCACTGGCGCGCCCATCAGCATGAACGTGTAGCCGGAAGTCGACTTGCGGTCCGCGAGGCCGCCAGCCCAGTCCGCGTCGGAGTACCCGCGAAAGTCGATGTTGTCACCCGGCTTGAAGCAGATTCCATGCGTCTTGGTGCCTTGCAGGTAGCGAAAGATGCGCTTGACCGCAACCCAGTGTTCTTCTTGAGGGTTCTCCATGAAGCGCGACACATAGCCCACCGCGTACGCAATATCCGGGCGAGTAGCAGTCATCAAGTGCATCAGAGCACCAACAGCTTCGCGAAACGGAGCGTTCACCTTGGTCGCTGCGTCGCTTGGAACCAGTCGAGTGCTCATGTCCACCGGACTTACCACAGCCTTGCACTCGTCCATACCGAAGCGCTTCAGGATATCATCCACATAACGCCGCTGGCACATCGTCACGCTGCCGTCTGGGCCGTCTACCAACTCGATCCCAAGCACGAACACACACTTGCCGCTGTCAGTCATTTCGAAGCGTGTCTTGAGGTCGTTCTTCGTGCGTGAGATCAGCTCGGGTGAACTTCCGGTGATCAATACATCGTCCACGTAGACCAGCACGAACACACAGTGGCCATCAACAACCTTGATGTAGAGGCACGGGTCGAAGGCCGACACTTGGAAGCCGATAGAGCACACGAACTCGTCGAAGGTATCGTTCCACACGCGCGAAGCTTGCTTGAGACCGTAGATCGCCTTCACCAATTCCAGGCAGTCGAAGTCACCGTCGAGATCATGATAAAGGTGTTGAGGTCTAGAGTGAGGCTTGAGCTGAGCGGAGGGAGTTCTGCACTTGGTGCGGAGACCGGAGTGAAGACCACTTGAGCTGAAGAAGGAAGATTCGAAAGTGATTGATTGATTGGAGCTTACACTGTCTTCACTACCTAGTCTGCATCTTCACTACCTAGTCTGCATCCAATCACTTGGTGCATCCAATCATTTGGTGCATCCAATCACCGACACTCTGTACTCGTCCAAACATCCTACTCGTCTAATCATCGGTGGCGTAAACAACGTACCGTAATCATCGCGGGATCGTATTGGACCGGTTCGGGTTAACCGGTTAATGGGTACAACTGGTACACAGTACCCAAAACCAGCAACCCTCAATACGCCCCCTCAATGCGAACACGCGTAGATGCCGAGAGCAGCCGTCAGGTCCGTGTGGTGAGGTCCCGGGAGCGCCTTCGTCATGATGTCCGCCAGCATCACAGAAGTCTCGCAATACTCGAGCTTCACTTCACCGCGCTTGACTTCGTCGCGGATGTGGTGGTACTTGATGTCGATGTGCTTGGCACGACCGTGGTTCACTGGGTTCTTCGTCGTCTTGATGCACGACTGGTTGTCTTCGCGGATCTTGAGCTCGGGTCCCGTCTCGTTGGTAGCCGCCAAAATCTCGCACAGCAGGCGATGAATCCACTTGCCTTCTTGGATCGCCAGACTGAGCGCGATGTATTCCGCCTCGCTCGTAGACAGCGAAACACTTGACTGCTTCTTGCTGTCCCAGCTCACTGGCGCGCCCATCAGCATGAACGTGTAGCCGGAAGTCGACTTGCGGTCCGCGAGGCCGCCAGCCCAGTCCGCGTCGGAGTACCCGCGAAAGTCGATGTTGTCACCCGGCTTGAAGCAGATTCCATGCGTCTTGGTGCCTTGCAGGTAGCGAAAGATGCGCTTGACCGCAACCCAGTGTTCTTCTTGAGGGTTCTCCATGAAGCGCGACACATAGCCCACCGCGTACGCAATATCCGGGCGAGTAGCAGTCATCAAGTGCATCAGAGCACCAACAGCTTCGCGAAACGGAGCGTTCACCTTGGTCGCTGCGTCGCTTGGAACCAGTCGAGTGCTCATGTCCACCGGACTTACCACAGCCTTGCACTCGTCCATACCGAAGCGCTTCAGGATATCATCCACATAACGCCGCTGGCACATCGTCACGCTGCCGTCTGGGCCGTCTACCAACTCGATCCCAAGCACGAACACACACTTGCCGCTGTCAGTCATTTCGAAGCGTGTCTTGAGGTCGTTCTTCGTGCGTGAGATCAGCTCGGGTGAACTTCCGGTGATCAATACATCGTCCACGTAGACCAGCACGAACACACAGTGGCCATCAACAACCTTGATGTAGAGGCACGGGTCGAAGGCCGACACTTGGAAGCCGATAGAGCACACGAACTCGTCGAAGGTATCGTTCCACACGCGCGAAGCTTGCTTGAGACCGTAGATCGCCTTCACCAATTCCAGGCAGTCGAAGTCACCGTCGAGATCATGATAAAGGTGTTGAGGTCTAGAGTGAGGCTTGAGCTGAGCGGAGGGAGTTCTGCACTTGGTGCGGAGACCGGAGTGAAGACCACTTGAGCTGAAGAAGGAAGATTCGAAAGTGATTGATTGATTGGAGCTTACACTGTCTTCACTACCTAGTCTGCATCTTCACTACCTAGTCTGCATCCAATCACTTGGTGCATCCAATCATTTGGTGCATCCAATCACCGACACTCTGTACTCGTCCAAACATCCTACTCGTCTAATCATCGGTGGCGTAAACAACGTACCGTAATCATCGCGGGATCGTATTGGACCGGTTCGGGTTAACCGGTTAATGGGTACAACTGGTACACAGTACCCAAAACCAGCAACCCTCAATACGCCCCCTCAATGCGAACACGCGTAGATGCCGAGAGCAGCCGTCAGGTCCGTGTGGTGAGGTCCCGGGAGCGCCTTCGTCATGATGTCCGCCAGCATCACAGAAGTCTCGCAATACTCGAGCTTCACTTCACCGCGCTTGACTTCGTCGCGGATGTGGTGGTACTTGATGTCGATGTGCTTGGCACGACCGTGGTTCACTGGGTTCTTCGTCGTCTTGATGCACGACTGGTTGTCTTCGCGGATCTTGAGCTCGGGTCCCGTCTCGTTGGTAGCCGCCAAAATCTCGCACAGCAGGCGATGAATCCACTTGCCTTCTTGGATCGCCAGACTGAGCGCGATGTATTCCGCCTCGCTCGTAGACAGCGAAACACTTGACTGCTTCTTGCTGTCCCAGCTCACTGGCGCGCCCATCAGCATGAACGTGTAGCCGGAAGTCGACTTGCGGTCCGCGAGGCCGCCAGCCCAGTCCGCGTCGGAGTACCCGCGAAAGTCGATGTTGTCACCCGGCTTGAAGCAGATTCCATGCGTCTTGGTGCCTTGCAGGTAGCGAAAGATGCGCTTGACCGCAACCCAGTGTTCTTCTTGAGGGTTCTCCATGAAGCGCGACACATAGCCCACCGCGTACGCAATATCCGGGCGAGTAGCAGTCATCAAGTGCATCAGAGCACCAACAGCTTCGCGAAACGGAGCGTTCACCTTGGTCGCTGCGTCGCTTGGAACCAGTCGAGTGCTCATGTCCACCGGACTTACCACAGCCTTGCACTCGTCCATACCGAAGCGCTTCAGGATATCATCCACATAACGCCGCTGGCACATCGTCACGCTGCCGTCTGGGCCGTCTACCAACTCGATCCCAAGCACGAACACACACTTGCCGCTGTCAGTCATTTCGAAGCGTGTCTTGAGGTCCGTCTTCGTGCGTGAGATCAGCTCGGGTGAACTTCCGGTGATCAATACATCGTCCACGTAGACCAGCACGAACACACAGTGGCCATCAACAACCTTGATGTAGAGGCACGGGTCGAAGGCCGACACTTGGAAGCCGATAGAGCACACGAACTCGTCGAAGGTATCGTTCCACACGCGCGAAGCTTGCTTGAGACCGTAGATCGCCTTCACCAATTCCAGGCAGTCGAAGTCACCGTCGAGATCATGATAAAGGTGTTGAGGTCTAGAGTGAGGCTTGAGCTGAGCGGAGGGAGTTCTGCACTTGGTGCGGAGACCGGAGTGAAGACCACTTGAGCTGAAGAAGGAAGATTCGAAAGTGATTGATTGATTGGAGCTTACACTGTCTTCACTACCTAGTCTGCATCTTCACTACCTAGTCTGCATCCAATCACTTGGTGCATCCAATCATTTGGTGCATCCAATCACCGACACTCTGTACTCGTCCAAACATCCTACTCGTCTAATCATCGGTGGCGTAAACAACGTACCGTAATCATCGCGGGATCGTATTGGACCGGTTCGGGTTAACCGGTTAATGGGTACAACTGGTACACAGTACCCAAAACCAGCAACCCTCAATACGCCCCCTCAATGCGAACACGCGTAGATGCCGAGAGCAGCCGTCAGGTCCGTGTGGTGAGGTCCCGGGAGCGCCTTCGTCATGATGTCCGCCAGCATCACAGAAGTCTCGCAATACTCGAGCTTCACTTCACCGCGCTTGACTTCGTCGCGGATGTGGTGGTACTTGATGTCGATGTGCTTGGCACGACCGTGGTTCACTGGGTTCTTCGTCGTCTTGATGCACGACTGGTTGTCTTCGCGGATCTTGAGCTCGGGTCCCGTCTCGTTGGTAGCCGCCAAAATCTCGCACAGCAGGCGATGAATCCACTTGCCTTCTTGGATCGCCAGACTGAGCGCGATGTATTCCGCCTCGCTCGTAGACAGCGAAACACTTGACTGCTTCTTGCTGTCCCAGCTCACTGGCGCGCCCATCAGCATGAACGTGTAGCCGGAAGTCGACTTGCGGTCCGCGAGGCCGCCAGCCCAGTCCGCGTCGGAGTACCCGCGAAAGTCGATGTTGTCACCCGGCTTGAAGCAGATTCCATGCGTCTTGGTGCCTTGCAGGTAGCGAAAGATGCGCTTGACCGCAACCCAGTGTTCTTCTTGAGGGTTCTCCATGAAGCGCGACACATAGCCCACCGCGTACGCAATATCCGGGCGAGTAGCAGTCATCAAGTGCATCAGAGCACCAACAGCTTCGCGAAACGGAGCGTTCACCTTGGTCGCTGCGTCGCTTGGAACCAGTCGAGTGCTCATGTCCACCGGACTTACCACAGCCTTGCACTCGTCCATACCGAAGCGCTTCAGGATATCATCCACATAACGCCGCTGGCACATCGTCACGCTGCCGTCTGGGCCGTCTACCAACTCGATCCCAAGCACGAACACACACTTGCCGCTGTCAGTCATTTCGAAGCGTGTCTTGAGGTCGTTCTTCGTGCGTGAGATCAGCTCGGGTGAACTTCCGGTGATCAATACATCGTCCACGTAGACCAGCACGAACACACAGTGGCCATCAACAACCTTGATGTAGAGGCACGGGTCGAAGGCCGACACTTGGAAGCCGATAGAGCACACGAAACTCGTCGAAGGTATCGTTCCACACGCGCGAAGCTTGCTTGAGACCGTAGATCGCCTTCACCAATTCCAGGCAGTCGAAGTCACCGTCGAGATTCATGATAAAGGTGTTGAGGTCTAGAGTGAGGCTTGAGCTGAGCGGAGGGAGTTCTGCACTTGGTGCGGGAGACCGGAGTGAAGACCACTTGGAGCTGAAGAAGGAAGATTCGAAAGTGATTGAATTGATTGGAGCTTTACACTGTCTTTCACTACCCTAGTCTGCATC